>VDFB02324968.1:0-49751 GCA_007258455.2 Sequoia sempervirens
TTTCATGTATGTGGTACATCATGATAAGAATAGCAGGTGGTGAGAAACAACAAAAATAGGAAGCCCGCCACACTTCCCCTTCCCGCAAACAAAATGCTTAACCAATTCTCATACGATTAAACATAGCAGTTCTATCATAGGAATCAAAATACCTTAACCTAGCATCATTAGCATCCTTTCCTAACCATCTAAAGTACTTATTAACATCTATCATAGAGTCCCTACTTAAAATATAAACAGTATTACAGATATTTAAGTTATGGCCCCATTGGCCATTACCAATAATAACAGTCTTAGAAAACATGGCAAAAAAAACCATCAAAACAAAAAGAAAAAACAACACAACGAAGCAACCATGTTATGCTTCCTCAATCAACTTCCAAGCATTCATCAAGTCTTCAACAGTGTCGTTCATTGTTGCCTTCAGCTCCATCTTTCCAATCAAATAGTATGTTAATTTATGGGTGTGGTTTAATTTAAGTTTTATTTTATTATTTTAATAGTGTGAATCCAAATCTTTATAAAATAGCTAATTGATTTTTGTGAGATATTTTTTAATAAAAAATAACAATTACATACATTAAAAAAATCATTCTAAATTTTTTTAAAAATAAGTAACATTTTAGAAAGATTTAATGAAATGACTTAAAAAAGCAAAAAATAAAAAATCATTTTAAAAAAAATGTTAAAAAAATAGTTTACCTTGTTTTCTGTAATATCCCTTGCTAATTTTGACCTTAACTTGCTGATTGTGATCTCAAGGAATATTGTCAAACACTTTGTATGCAAAGTATGTTCCTGTTGTTTTGATGTTTCAGATTGTTTGCTTGTGTGAATTATGAACATAAACTGATGCAAATGTCTTGAAATGAATGCTAAATAACTCAACTACAAGTATAGCATGAAATGCAATTGTTTTTGGTATTTTCCAAATGCAATAGATGACAGTACAAATTAACACCTACAGCCAGTTGACATTTTGTCCAACAATTGGCATGCAAACTAATATGTTGATTATGTATGCTATAAGATAGAAATTTCATCAAACATATGGTATGCAACATATATCTCCTTTATTGAATGCAATCCAAGTACAATGATGCTATATATTTGCCAAGACTCTTGGCTTACAATGAGATATACAAACAATGCCAAATCTGATTCTGAGTAATCACCTATAGCAGCAACACTAAATGACTAAGATGACAATGCAAACTACTTTAAATTGCAAGAGGAACCTGGTTATAATAGTGCCCAATGATGATGTTGAAGAAACAATCAATATCCAATGAAATGAGCTCCTTCTTAGCCCAAGTCAATGACCTCTCCCAGCCGCCCCTATTCTGATGTAGAATGATAATATAAAATTATACACAACCTCCAAGTTTCCTAATAAGCACCAAATATCATCACAATGCCCTCACAAACGGAGCGCTCCAACTAGGAAGAGAAATCAATGCACATATGATCCTCCATGAACAAAATCGCAGTCTTCGTAGCTGATATGATGACTGTAAATTTAATACTAGATCTTTATTTATTCTCCAATCTGCAAATACAAATTTCTAATGAACTCTATAGCTAAAATGCAAAGCTATCTCCAACTCCAAATCAAACTCATCACAAAATTGGCCCTTGGCCACAAATTTTGGCACCATTAAAAGGACTAAAATATCCTTTCCAATCTACAACTCTTCGGAGGATATCTCACCACCTTAGTTATGCTAATCTATGGGAATTTTCATTCCCAAAGACCAAGTAGACAATCTGCAGAAACCCTTGGCTCCACAAAGATTCATCAAATGCAAATGACAATAACTGGATGCCTAGAAGCTTGACTTGTTTTTCTTTTATACTTTTAAATCCAACTTCAAGAAGCTTCTAGAACATAATATTATTTTATTTTAGTGACATGATATAATATTTTATTTGAGTCACTATATTAAATTAATTAAATATAAGGTTGCTTTTTTATTTTAAATTATTTAATAACCTTATAAAATAATTAATTTAATAATTTATCCCTTATTTCTCCAATTAGCCTTTCGGAGCATAAAGGCTAAATTATCACCATGATGGCCACTAGGAAGGCGACATTACACTTTCCCTACAAATTTATCCATAACTACCCAAACTTCTTAGCCAATTATGTTCAAGATAAATAATTTTTACAATTTTTAAAGTTAAGTATTTCACATGTTCACTTTAAAAAGATCAAATTATATTTGAAGAACATAAAATTCTAGTTTTTAATTGGTTCAAAACCAACATATTAATAACTAATTAACAAAATGAGTTGAATAATTATTTTTAAGATAATCTAAATAGATGGATTTAATTAAAGCATAAATTAATTTAGATAAAAGTGTTGGAATATATGATTGTAATAAATGTAAATGATAGTAAAAATTAAATAAACTGATAATACAAATATCTTTGATCTAAAAATTAATTTTAATTGTATATTATTTTGATTCATTTTTATGTGTGTAGACTTGATTTTTTGTTGATTTATTTTGGTTTTAGATTTTTAAGGCTTTGTGGCAAAGATCTCTAATCTTGAAAATTAATTATCTCATTCATATTCATTTCCACAAGTGTAAACTTGACTTCTGTGAACATAGACATAATTTGATTTGTGTGGATTTGATCTAATAGAATGTAGTATTATTTAATTTGTCCACCTTCATCTTGATATCAAAATTGGTGTAAAGGTTAGCAGTATTTATAAACACCTTTGAGGATTCTAAGAAATCATTAGGTTCGTGTTCTAGTTCAACCAACTTTACAACTCCAAGTGAAAGGATCAATGATAGCAAGTAGCTATGTAGCAAACCTAGGATAAAGTGATATTTTGTCATGTCCCCAAATTGGAGGTATGGTGATTTAATTAATTTAATTAATTAAGTTGTCCAAATATTGTTATTTCATGAGGATGACTAATTAATTATTTATAAAGTTATCTTAAAAATACAATATCATAAGGTGACTTTATATTTAATTAATTTAATAATAAAGTGACTAAAAATAAAATAATATCAAAAAGTCACTCAATGAAATAAAATAATATTTTATTCTAGAAGCTTCTTGGTGATGAGGTATGAAAAGTATACAAAGAAGCTCAGGCTATGCATTTGGGGACCTTGAGTTGAATACACCTTTTCTACTACATTGTTGAAGTTGAATGCTTAGCTCGTTGATTTCCAGTCTTCGTTTGTGAAAGACCAAACCTAGCTGGTTAAGTACCAATTTCGGTTGTGAAATATCAACCCTGGTTGGATATTTGAGGGAGTTACTTCAAACTTCCTATCTGTGCCAAAATTTAATGGCCATTGGCCAAATTTTGCTATTGAAGGAAAATCGATTTCAAGAAGATTAGTTGCAGATTTTCAATCTTGAAAGAGGGACGATTTTTGGCTTGGAAGAGGCAACTTGTGGAAAGAACGAATTTAATCATTGCTAGTTGAAAAATTCTGAAATCATATTCCAAGCTAGGCGCACTAAAAGGAGCTGCGATTTTGAGAAAGAAGCATATAAAAAATTTGAAATAAATGAAGTTTGTGGGGCATCTTGAAGCTAAGGCACAACATCTAGGAAGTTGAAGTCGGCTATTTCAAGAAGAATCGAATGGTTTCATGTTGGCAGCAATATCATTCCAATTTCCTCAATTTTATGTGCAACACTTGTTGACTCAATCAACATTTTGCCTTTGTATTTATAGTCACATTATAGCAATAACATTGCATATATAATGTTGTTATACACACAACAGTTTGGTACTTTAGTTTCAGTCATGTTCATGTAAGAAGTTGCATGTAAACTTAGCTATTCTAGGTCTGATTGCATCTCATTTTTCAGTTTGTAAACATTATCATATTGTTGCAATATCATTTTGGAGTTATAAGGATTTTGGTTGCAAATTGTTTGACATAATGACAAAGTGTTGTAGCTTATCATTTACATTTTAGGATTGCATGATAAGTGTTTGATCTAATGCTTATGGTTGTAGTTGCATTATTACATAAAGATTTCAGTCATTGAGTTGCTTGCCAAGTGTTTGCATTAATGTCCCTTGCCTATAGGTGCATATTTCAGTCATATAGTTGCATTGAAAGGTCATTAAAATCCATTGCATTGCATTACCATTTAGTTTCAGTCCTTGCACACTTTCATTTGACTCATTTAGTTTATCAAAACATCATACGCATTTGAAATTATCAAAAAGAATCAACAATCAGCAAGTACAGATTTCACTTGGCAAATGTTTGACAAAATTCCCAAAGGTTCAAATCAGCAAGTTTAAGGTCAAATCTAGCCAGGGACATCTCATATTTGATTTAAAATGTAGCTAGATTCATTTTGTTGCCTAAAGAGAAGTGATCAATAGTGAATTTACCTAGGATGTCTCGATGATTCATCCTTTTTCTTTTCATTTTTGTAATTTGGTTCCATTTTCTCTTTTCAAATGAGTGAATGGATATCCTTAATACAATGAGAAAGCATGTAATTAATCATTCACTAAGTCAACTCACAATGGTTAATGAAGTGGTCAACAAAAATAATTTTGAATTTAAAAGTGTAGGGTTCAAATCCATGACTATGGAAGTGACCTTAGTTAATTCCACAACCATAGATCTAATCCAAGCTCATAAAATTAGGTATAAAGGCCAAGAATGCAAATTTAGGATCAATGATGTATGGGGATTAGGATGCAAGGGAATTCAATTTCATGGTTAAATTTTTCTCTCACCTTAATGTGTATGTGAAAGTAAACAAGTTGTCGCCACGTAAAGTAAATATTTTTCAAACAATAAAAGGATATGATCCATATAAAATAATGAATCATTCTTGAATTCTTCTTATCTTTAGCACTTCATTAAAACTTGTAAAATAAAGAAAATTATGCAATGAATAGCTTCTAACACACATTTTAAAATAAGTGTAACTACATCTTTCCTTGAAAACCAACTCTCTTTGAAAGTAAGAGAAAATAAATAAAGTATATGAGATTATAGCTATTATAGAAAGTGATATAAAGCTCTAATTTATATGAAAAAGGAAGTGGCTCTTCACATACTCTATAAAAAGGACTTTGACTATGAAGATGAATGTAAAATGTCTCTAACTATGTTGATGAACTTGTAAAATTTCCCCTAGACATGGGAATAATGGTGAACCTATTATTGAAAAATATAACTCACATGAGTGAACTAGTGGCATATATATCCCCTCCAATTGGTTACATACAAATCATGTAAGGAATTACAGGAGAGAAGAAAAATATAGAGTATGGTAAAAGATAACATCATATAATAATCATATAAATACATAAACAAGAGATGAGCATCAAGCATGTATTGAACACCTGGAATACTGAGAGGGGGGTAAATCAATATTCCTTTAAACCATTCAAATGTTTAAAAACCCAATCCACTTAGTAGATTCAATTGCAGTAATGAAAGAAAGCATGAAACATTCAACAACTCATAACACATGAACACCAAGATTTTTATGTGGAAAACCCGAAACTAGAAAAAATCAGTGAGGATTAGCTCACAATATATTGTAACTAATTATAGTATATTTACAAAAGTGTTCACTACAGGTGGACTCACTGTCCAAGCAGAATCACTACCCATAGAGAAAAAGATAACAGAGAGATTGTGGCTCACAACCTAATTTGAGCTGTTACAACTATATCTATCATATGCTTGAATTATAGTTCCCATGAAGCTCAATAAACTAACTTTGCACACTTCATTTGATTTTGATCTAACACACTACTTTCCTCTACATTCGTATCACTCTAATCTTCTACTCAACATTCACAACTTAAATTCATATTGCTTTGACAATATTTGCATCATTCACATGTCTCTCATTCATTACATTCTTCAAAAAATTGAAAATGATCTAAAATATATATCTCCTTCAAGCATAACATCAATTAGGTTGGCCTAATTAGATGTAACATCCAAAATATAGAAAGTGTAACTTGTCGGCTCAAATCCTTTCACATACACCTCGCGCCAAGATTAAAATATTAAAATACTTTGAAATAGGTTGACATGGACCTATAATAGATCTGCCATAATACCACAACACTTATTTAACTTCCGTATACCTTCAAACTTATTAGGTCGGTACTGCAAAAGACCTAAGACCAAAATTCTTCAACTTTGCATCCACATTTGAACACGTGGACCTCAAAATTCAACGCTAACTGGAATTCACACACTAAAGCCATATTTCAACACATCATCAAAAGCGTAAAGTCAAAAACTTATCTTCAGAGAAGTGCAAACTCTCCCACTCAAATATAGTGTACAAGAAATGACTACAATCTTCCAGAATGAACTTCTGTTACTTATATCTCTCAAACCAGGAGCCAAAACATGATGAAATTCTAGAATTAGATACTTCTAACAACCATCAAAATAATTTTAGAAACATAGAGTGAAAACTTCATTTATGGACTAGTGCAGACCCAAAACTAGAGCCATCAATGACAACACTGCAACACATATTAATATACCTTGTACTTATCCCTCATAATCATGTTGCCAATAGTAGCATCAATGAAATTCTTCCAACAATATCCCCCTTTTTCATTGATGGCAACATGCCAAAATATCTTCAAAACATTCTCCCCCTTTGACATCAAGGGTAAAGGGCACCTACAACAATTATTCTAACATATACTAAATCTCCCCCTAAGAAATATGTGCATATGTACAAACTGAAAGATATAATTGACTCCCCTTAAGTCATATACCAGAGTAAAACAAACAAAAAAAATTGTACTGGAAACTACTCTACATACTTCTTATATGTACTTGAAGAATCTTGAAACTAAAAACTGAAATGCAGAAAGAGTATGAAATATGTCAACCAAAGGAAGTTTAATCTTGTAACTTCTATAAATGGGTCTTCCATGTTTGTTTTCCTTCCTTTCATGTCTTTGTTGTTGGCCCAAGCAATCTGCACTGTGTTTCAATTTTCATCAGTAACTCTTCTCCTTCTTCTAGAGTGCTAGGTGCACAATTCATCTCTGTAGCTGTAGTAGCACTCAAAAGGGCACTGGATACAAATATAAATTTGTAATTCACCGAGTATGTTGTCTCTCCAAACTAAAAAATGACATTTTCCCTTTGTGCTTGCAGCTTGAAGAACTTCTTATGAAAATCCTTAATTACACTCCTTATATTACCAACTAAATCAAGTGCCAAATCATATGCACTGGAGGCTTTATTTATTTGGGACTCAATGGATTCCATCTCATTTTTTACGCTCTATGTGGCATCAGGCCACTTCATACAATGTTGAAAAAGAGCCTTAGCCTCATCCACACATATTTGTGCATCCTCCAAATTCTTTGAAAACTTCTTATGTGCAAGAGCACACTTCACTCTAATTTCCATCATCTTTTTATCATTCATTTTATTTTCTACTTCACCTTTGAGAAAGAAGGCATATTCCTTAAAAGAAACAATTAAAAGCTTTAAATTTTTTATACTGGAGAGTGACATGTCTATGTTTGCACCAGGTACAACCTCTTGTAGTTCCTTCACTTATTCCTCCATCAGCTCTCCATTCTTATGATGTGTCTCAATGATCTCCTTCTAGGCATATGCATGGAACACATCTCCCAATTGTAGCTTGTGGAGTGGGGATACCTTGTCCAGATCTACATTTCCCTATTGCATTGGCAACTGTAGAAATTGTGATGACACAATAGGTTGAAACTTGAGCTACATACTTAGTAGGTTCTTCAAGGAATCTCTAGAGGAGCCAGAGGATTCACTATAAGACTTTGTAGTCTCTACGAATTCTCCTTTACTTCCTTTCCCTTGTCCTTTCCAGAGTTTACATGTGTCTCTTCTTCTATTCTTGTATTTTCGGAGGCATCCTCATACTTATCTTCACTTTCCTTCTCATTATCTTCTTCCTCGTCTTCCTTCTCTGCATCACCAGTTTCTTCTTCAACATCTTTATTCACATCTTCCTCTGCAAATTGGTATGGGTCATCCAGAGGAGGAGTCTATGGTTTATCTTGTACAATCTCAACATTTTCCTCATGTACTAGAGGAAGAGAAGTATCCTCCTTTGTTGCTTCTTCTCCAACATCCTTCTCTACTTCCTCATCTTCTTTTTCCAGTTCTTCCACTTCCAGAGGGGCATTGTCCTAAGTGTACTCTTTAGCTGTCACATGCTCATGTTCAGCATCAATGTTCTCGACTTCTTCTCCTGTCATGAATTTTGGAGCAATGTTCTCAAAAATTATACCATATTTTTGTGCAATGCCAGAGATTTTATCAATTTCCTCCTTTTGTAGCTTCTCAAATTCATTCTTGTCTCTACCTATAAGGGTAGTTACCCTTTGCTTTACTCTAAATTTAGTGTTGTACAATTCAACCAATGTGGCTTTGTTTCCCTCAGAAAGAGGAGTACCAACCTTCTCCAATGCATATTCTTTTATATTTTCTTCTTCTTCAATTGCTTCTAGTCTTCTCTTCACTAGGATATTCCATAGCTCTTTAGGAATTTTATTCTCAATGTTTTTCATATCAACTTCCAAAACAATAATGTATTTAATAATTGGCTCAATAATGGTGGCCTTATCCACCTCATTTGCTTCACCATACAAGGCTGCAGTTTCAACAAGCATGTCATGTCGTATCATTTCATTAACAAGTTCTTCTACCTTCATGGGACTATGAGGTTTACCCAAAGATATTTGCTTTTGCTTCTTCTTGACATCCAGAGTCTTCTTTATTTCTACCTTCTTCTTCTTTTTCGGAGATGCCTTCTTTGTGGTTTCTTTCTTCTTCTCTCTCATGTGTATTGAAAATGCTTCCTTCTTTATCTCTATCTCCTCTTCACTGTCTTTGTCAATAACATCAAATATTTTTCTTTTGACACTAGCTTCACCTTGTGAAGCTTCACTCTTCCTTTTGTGGACTAGCAAGGGTCCTTCTTCCTCTTCTTCTTCTAGATTTACACTTATATTCTTTTCTCTAAAATCCTTTTACTTTGTTCTTCTCTTTGTAGGGGAAATAGGTGGTGTTACTAGAGTAGCCTTGTTATATGCACAACTGGAGGGGATTTCTCCTTCACTGGAGGACTATTTGCTGATTTTCTTTTCTCTCCAATAGGATTCCTAGTCCTAGAGGACTTATGAATAGTAGGAGGGGTCATAGTTGTCCTACTAGATCTTCTTATGAATTTTGAACCTCCTGTGACACTTGATTCTCCCTTAGCTTTTTTTCTTGCTTGTTGTACTTGTTCCTTTGGGGTGCCCATTTCCTCTGCATACTGATCAACCATCTTTCTAACCTTATTTTGTATCTATTGTTTCTTCTACTCCATGTGCACCTCCAAATACTTTTCTTCATAAGTGTCATACCTTACCTTAGTTGTATCCTTTGGAATCTTCAACAAAATTTCAGCTAAACTAGTAATCTCTTATTTATTGACCTCATATCCCAACACATGGATCCACACAATCCTTGTTTCAATTGCCTCCATGATGCATTCATCAGTGCTTACAAAAAATGTGATATCATTCTGATATCTCTCTACGAGTTTCCTTGGAATTCTATTTCTTTCATGCATCCTCTTTTAAAAAACTACAAAGAAAGTAGCAAATGCATCATCTTGTTCCTTTCCATTACCAATACCACTCATAAAATCTTTGATCTAATGAGCAACTGGTCTTGCTTACATCCATTCCACACTTTTGGTTCTGGGGAGTTCCTTTAGAAAATAGAAAAGTAAACACATAACCAAAGTCCCATACTTAAATGCATATTTCTTCTCATTGGTTTGCTTCAAATTCTCCATCAAATATTGTCTTATCAACTCACAAAGATCATAATTAGCACATTTTTCAACCATTTCATATGCTACATTGATTGTGGTGACATACACATAATTATCTATGTTTGTGAAATATATTTTATAGCCCATCACCATTGTTGCATATCTCACAACTGGATTTCTAATGGGATTTACAACTAGAGCCCTCTTATCATAAGTTGTACCTATGAGTTCCATTACCACTTCATTCTTAGTTGATTTCAATACAAGAACAGGTCCGATGGAGCATAGACCTATAACCTCTCTAATTACCTCTTTTGTTATCATTCTAGGCATGTTGGTCCAAACAAATTTATCATGGATTTTTCTTAATTCCATTCTAACCCACTTTTCATAAAAATAAAAATTTAGAAACCATTTCCATACATCCAATTTCTTTGCGACTAGGTTTTGATACTCTGGTTTTAGGGAAAATTTGTCTCCAATCAATTATTTCATATATATATCTGCTAACTTGTTGTGATCATATTCAACCATATTGCCATGAATGTAAATCCTTATATCTTTTATTGGAAAAACCCCATATGGAACATACGAGAACGCATCCAACAGGCCATCTTCTATTGATTTCACAGGGTATTTCTTAAATTTTATTTATGGCTTATCAGTAATCTCTATTACCCTCGGTGTAGCCATTGCAAATAATTCAAACTGCTTTCAAACAAAGTTCTTTTGAAAACTAGTGTGAAGCTGAGATTGTAAATACCTTTTCTTCTATTTTCCGAACTAGGGTTTCAATGCATTAGGTCACAAATAGCTTTTGATCACTCCAAATCACTTCCTCATTGCTCTGATTCTTCTCAATACTCATTATGAATGAAATTCACTAAGTAAAATTACTTTATAACCCTTTGAATCTTAATCTAATTTCGCAATTAATGCTTGAAACAATAAAGTTGGAAATCCTTTATCTATATGGATATTCAACTTCTGATGCTTCACAAAATTCCATATTATCATATTTTCTTCTACAATTTCCATCAATAGATCAAGCATGTTGAATTACATCGCATATCTTCGTGTTGAGGCATCAATACCATTTCTTTGGCGGGGGATATAAGATGTTCATCAAAGCTCCCCCTGATCCAATGATCTCAAATTAGTTTCTAGAGGAAACATCTACACTGGGTGTTGGTACATATTCATCCTTAACCTCTATCTCTTCCTTCATTCTCCAAATATTTTCCATCTCCTTTGTTTCTACTAGATCAACCTTTTTTAATAGTTCATTCCTCTTTACCGAATAATCCTTCTCCATATTTCTTCTTTTGTAAAACTTAGAAATGTGTCCAGGCCTATTGCAATTGTAACATGTGACATTCTTCTAACCAATATTCCTTCCATTCATTCTAGATCTGTATTGATTAGCTTTATGCCTAAATCCATAACATTTATAATAGTAGCCTTTGAAAGATTGAACCATTCTACCATTTTTGTAGCCATTCATTATTTGACTTCTGCACTCACTAGCTCTATGACCAAATTTCTTGCATGTAAAACATTAACCAGAAAAAGGTAGAACATTTTGATTCATTCTACTTCTACATTCCATTGCCTTATGTCTAAATTTATTGCAAGAATAATAGAAATCATTAAAAGATGGGTACCTTTGTGTATTTGATTGTCTGACCAATGGTCTTCTAGCTGCATTCCTTTGATTTTGGATCTGATTGCCATTGTTCTTCTTATCTTCAACATTTGATGTCTGATTTCAACTTTCACCCTTTTCAAATCCTAAACCTTCTTTATCTTTAGAGCCTTTTTTATTTATAATCATTTCATCAAGCTTTGTAGAACTCATCTTGAGTTTTTCTTCATGACTCCTTGCTTTCTCCAAATCTAATCTTAGATTTACTTCTTATTCAAGCCTTGTGCATTCCTCATATTTAATTTTCACCATTGCATTCAAACATTCCTCAATTATTTCATTTTCTTCAACTTGCACTTTCATATCGGTGATAGTTTCACTTGCTTGCTTCAACTGTTCACTGAATTCCTTATGCCTTTCTCAAAACTTCTTGATTTGATCTCTCAATTTTTTGATTAATTCATTTGCTTCTTTGAAATTTTCTTTCAGATCTTTGTTTTCGCCTTCAGTCCTTTCATGATCTTCAAGGGAAACTTTGAGTTCTCCATCTTTGTCAAGCATGCAATCTTCTTCTATGGATCCAACAGTAGGGATCTCTTCCAAAGGAGTAGGTAGTATTCTAATAGCCATGTGTTCAACCTCTAAGATCTTCCCCAAGCGGTTAAGCTCCTTCTAAGGAAACTGGCTCTGATACCAATTGTTGAACAACCAAAATACTAAGAGGGGGGTGAATCATTATTCCTTTAAACCATTCAAACATTTAAACATCCAATCCACTTAGAAGATTAAATTGCAGTAATGAAAGAAAGCATGAAACATTCAACAACTCATAACACATGAGCACCAAAATTTTTATTTGGAAAACCCAAAATGGGAAAAACCACAATGGGGATTAGCTCACAATATATTATAACTAGTTATAGTATATTTATAGAAGTGCTCACTACAGGTGGACTCATTGTCCAAGTGGACTCACTACCCATAGAGAAAAAGATAGAAGAGATATTGTGGCTCACAACCTAATTTGAACTGTTACAATTACATCTATCATATGCATGAATTACAATTCTATTGAAGCTCAATAAACTAACTTTAACACTTCATTTGATTATGATCTAACACATTGCTTTCCTCTGCATTCATATCACTCTAATCTTCTACTCAACATTCACAACTTAAATTCGCACTACTCTGATAATATTCACATCATTTGCATGTCTCTCATTTTTTACATTTATCAAAACATCAAAAATGATCTAACATATATATCTGCTTCAAGCATAACATCAATTAGGTCAACCTAATTAGATGTAACATCCAAAATATAGAAAGTGTAACTTGTTGGCTCAAATCCTTTCACATACACCTTGCACCAAGATTCAAATCTCAAAATACTTTGAAATAGGTTGACATGGACCTATAATAGATCCCACATAAGACCACAACACTTATTTAAACTTCGCATACCATCAAACTTATTAGGTCAGCACCTTAGAAGACCTAATACCAAAATTCTTCAATTGTGTATCCACATTCAAACACGTGGACCTCAAAATTAACGCTAACTGGAATTCACACACTAATTCCATCTATCAACATATCCTCAAAAGCACAAAGTCAAAAACTTATCCGTGAAGAAGTGAGAACTCTCCCACTCAAATGTGTACAAGAAATGACTGTAATCTGCCAAACCAAACTTCTGTTACTTATACCTCTCAAACCAGGAGCCAAAACATGATGAAATTCTGGAATTAGATACTTCTAACAACCAACAAAATAATGTTAGAAGCATAGAGTGAAAACTTCATTTGTGTACTAGTGTGGACCCAAAATTGGAGCTCTATTATACATAATTAATAGAGTTGACACTTAATCAATTTTCCATCACAACCAACTTTATCGGGTCAACCCATCTTGCAAAAATGTCTTCCATAAACACTCCAAAACCTGCTAGAACCAACCAAAATGATCTGAAATGATCTACACCATGATCTCCATATCAAGATACAATGTTGAGATCAATGAAAACACTGCAACATATAGTAATATACCTCGTACTTATCCCTCATGCTCATGTTTCCAACTGTCCTATTAATGACATTCTTCCAACAACATGTGCAATAAAATTGCCTCTCAAGTATAGGTAAATGATAAAGCTTAAGAAAGTAAGTAAAAAATATTAATAAATATCATCATAAATGAAACACCTAAGTGGGGATAACTATCTTGAAGCATGTGTCAAGATGATTAACTCCAACATGGGAAAAGGATAAGATAGAGATGACTAAAATGGTAAGATAAGGATTGTGTAAAATTTAATAGAATGTAGGATCATAAGGATGAGGTCATAATAGGGGTCATAAAATATGATTAGATCATGATAAAAAAATAGAGACTTGACAATATGAACATGATAAGGATCAAATGTACATAATCATAAGTGTGATAAGATTCATACACATGGATCCTAAGCATAAAAATCAATCATAATAAGCATAAAATTCATGGATGTAAACAACATCATAATTCATGGAATAGAAGGATCATAAGATAATTGTAAGATTGAATCATGTGATATAAGATCATGAGTGTATGTAAAAAAGGCACAAATTGTAATACCTCAAGCTACACAACTAGAACACTATCCAACTAAATAATTTTATTTTGAAAGAACAACACAAATGACCAACATACAACAACATCATATCACATTATGCAATAATATGCATACAAGTATCATGTGGAACATAATACACAAGAACATTATCAACACAAATGACTTCACCATTGATATAAGCTAGGTGGAACCAAATAAAGACTTTCCAATACTAGGATAAAGTCACTATTGAGAAAATTAAGAGTACATAAATATGTAAATGAAAAGCAATAAAGGAAGAACACACATATTTTTTGCAAGTATTAAAGTGTTGTCATTGATGTCAACATGATGTCAATAGACTAATGTTTTCATTGATGTCAACTATGTGTTGAGGAAGTTTGTTGCATGACGAAGATATTTAGAATACTAAGAAAATTGATAAAATAAAGAAACAGGGTGTTGCAGAGGTGTTATGGTTTTTCTTCACATTTCTTCTAGGTTGAAGGTTTGCTTTTTTGGTTTGGATATGTTGGTTAGAGTTGTTCAAAATTTCTATATCCAGAATTTGGGTTTCTGGATCGTTGGTTAGAGAAAGTTGTGTTCACCAATATGTGAACTGGTTTTGCAGTGTTGTACAAAGGTGTTTGAGAGAAATGTATTTTCTCCACATTTCTCTATAGTTTCTTTTCAAGACATGTGGTTCTGAAGGAGAGATAAAGATGTTGCTCTCTTGCTTGTGTCAAGAGGATTCGTGGTTAGGCATATCAGGAGAAGGTCTTTTGAGTTACAAAGTATTGCAGTATTTGGTAGTGTTTTTTGGATAAAAATTATGATTATAATCTTCAAGTGAGATTTGTTACGAGGGAAGTTGTTGGTTTTCAGGATGTTCTTGGATCATGTTCAAGTGAATTTTGTTGTTTGGAAGTTTTGGATTGACTTAAGGAAGTGTGTACTTAATGTTTAATGTGTTTTCAAGGGTAAAAACTGACCTGGTGTTTACACTACATTCAAAGATTTTCAAGTATTAATGAAGGTGTAGTGTGGAATGTGAGATTTAATTTAGGTCCCAACTAAGTGTTGTTTTGGTCCACTTTCATTCCTATCCACTATAGGAATGTTTAGTGTTGTCCTAATTTTAAATTGCAAAGTGTGAAGCATGTATTGCCGACCTTGGAGAAAGTTTTCAAGGTTGAGGGCAGTATAAGTATGAATCGAGATGTTGAAGGTTGTCAAGATAGAAAATATAGAAAGAAAATAGGTGTGTGATGCAAGTGATGCAAATTTATGAAGAGTAGAGTGTGAGTTTGAGCAGAGCAATGCGAACTTCAAAGTGTTGGACTTCTGAATGTAGTGAGTTGAAGGTGTCCATAATCTTTCAAATAAGGATGTGAAGGTGTTGGAGCATTTATGGTGGATTCCCTATTGTATTGAGAATTTTTTTTTTCTGTGTAACATATATCTTCCATCTTCTTATATTTATTTTTGTGGAAGTGAGCCTTGGCTATGAGCCTTTTTGGACAGTGTGTCCTATTCTGGTAGTGAGCCCTTATACCGGTTTTGCAATTACTTATGTTGTGAGATAATCCTCACCATGGATTTTCCCTCATTGGGTTTTCAACATAAATCTGGTGTTCTCTTGTGTATGGCATTTTTATTTCAGTTTATGTTATCTGCATTTTATGATTAATCACTTTAACAAAATAAGGGCTTAATGAATGTTTGTGAATTTGACTATTGTTGAGGGTTTTGATGTTTTAATTTGCTACAATTGATTCACCCCCTCTTAGTTGTCTTGTTTATTCAACAATTGGTATCAAATCCAAGTTCCTTGGAGAAGAGCTTAATTGCTTGAGGTAGATTTGGGATGGTGAAACAAATTGATTTCCCTTAGATTTGATGCAACAGAATATGCATTCTGGAAAACAAAAATGGAAGGATATCTGGAATCTCATGGATTTTAGATTGAAAAAGCAATAAAAAATAAATATGTTGAACCTCAGAATGGTTCAAGCACAAGTAATGAGATCAAGACACATGAGGTAAATGTTAAGGTAAGATTTATTCTTATGAACAATCTTTCAAATTCTGAATTGGTTAAAGTTATGAATCTTAAGATTGCTAAAAATGTTTGGGATAAGCTTGAAAGTATTTATGAAGGAGATGACAAAGCTAACCAAGAAAAATTGCAAAATTTGAAGGAACAATTTGAGACCGTGTGAATGTCTAAAGATGAAACAATTTCAACCTACATGCAGAGAGTTGATGAGATGGTAAGTGCTATGAGAGGTCTTGGTGTGCAATTCAAGGAACCTAGGATGGTAAAGAAAGTTCTCAGAACTCTTCTTGATTCATATAGTGAAAAGGTATCTGCTATTGAGGAAGTTGCAAATTTTAATACTTATTCTAGAAATCAGTTGATTGGTACACTGACTTCATTTGAAATGAGAAAACTTGGTTTGAAAATTGGTACAAAAGTGGAAACTGCTTTTAAGGCTGGAAAATCATAAAATATTGAAGATTCATATGGGGAAGATCTTGATGAGGTGGAAGATAAATTTGGAAGGAGGAAAAAGGGCACCGGTAAGTACAAAGGTAAACTATCTTTCAAATGCTTTAGTTGTGGAAAAGTAGGTCATTATGCTTCAAGATGTCCAAACAGAGTTGTGAACAATAAGAGTAAGGAGATTAAAGGAAAGATGATTAAAAGAAGTTACTATGTCAAATAAGATGTCGGTATTTTTGATGTTGAATCTAATTATGGACATGATGACAGTGAATGCTTGTTCTTGGCTATAAAAGATGAATCTACTTTTGCTAACTTTGAAAGTTGTGTGAAGGAAAGTGCTCCAGAGAAGAAGGATAAGGTTGAAGGTACTTTGGTTTCTACATTTCTTGTTAAATAGGATAAGAATTACTAGGTTGTTGATAATGGTTTCTCTAATCACATGACTAGAGACAAAAGTAAGTTTTTTAAACTTGAAAAGTATGATTGAGGATTAGTCAAATTTGGAGATGATTCAGTAGCTAAGATTTGTGGAATAGATTCAATTAGTTTTGATGGAAAGCATAATACTAACAAAGTTTACTATGTTAAGGGTTTAAGGCATAATCTTCTGAGTGTTGGATACATGTGTAGCAAATGATATAATCTTGTGTTTAAGGATGAAACATGTGAGATCATAAGAGGGTCTGAAACTGTAATTGTTGTTGGTAAGAGAATAGATGGACACATCTATCAACTCAAGGGTTTTGATGGTCATTGCTTTATGTCTCAAATTAATGATAGTTGGTTATGGAACCAGAGGATGTACCACATGAATTTTGACAATTTGGCAAGAATTAGTTCAGTTCATGCATTGAGAGATCTACCAACAATCACAAAGCCTATTTTGGTAATACATTATTCTAGGTACCTATTGGCTGCAGGAGAATGAGGACCTACAAAATTTAATTCTTGTAGGGGAGTTATATTTTTTTCAAGAGTTTCATATTTAAAAAAAGGGGGGGTTACTAGATGATTTTAGGGGTATTAAATGTCTAGATAGAGAGGGAAAGGAGTAGGAGGAAGATTCGAGAAGAAGAAAAAATTCCAACACCTAATGGAGGAGAGCTACAAGTAGTTGGAAACTGTTGCAAGTATGAAGGTGTTGTCATTGATGTCAATAGGAATTCTACTGATTGGTGTTGTCATTGATGTGAGGTATGTGTTAAGAAAGTGGTTACATGATGAAGATATTGAGGATATTGAGAAAAATGTGAAAAAGAGGAAAATAGGTTGTTGCAGGTTGCGCATGTATAGTTGAGACTTGAGGAAGTGTTGTGAGTACATGGAGCTATCCTTTTGTTGTAGATTTTGAAGATAAGTTGGAATGAAGTAATGAGCTGAGATGATGTCTCTAGTACTTGGTTTCCAAGTGCTTTTGAGAAAATTTGATAAACAAAGTAAATAGTGTTGTGCAAGGGGTTAAAGTGTGCTTTGGTATTGTGCTCCGCATTTCTTCTATATTGATGCTATTCCTGTGTGGATCTTACAAGTTATTCAAGGTTGTTAGAGGTTGCTATATTCAAAATTTAGGTTTTTGGATCATTGTACAATGCGAGATATTTTTACCAGTGTGTGAAGTAGTCTTTCAGTGATGTTTTTTGTGTCTTGGGAGAAATGTATTTGCTTTGTGTTTCTCTGCTATTTGGATTCAGGTTGTGTGGATTTGGGAAGTTTCTTATAATGCTTGTATCTCTCTATATTCAATAATTTACTTGATTTGGTGCAGTATTGAGTTTCATTTGTCAATATGTAAATAAGGGTTACTAGTGGTTTTGAGTTGAATTATTTATATGATGCGAGCTTGGATGAAGTGTTTGATGAATCTTAAGTAGTTCATGGATTATTATAGATCATGCTCAAGTGGATTTTGTTGTTTGAAAGTTTTAGATTGATCTAAGGAAGTGTGTACTAAATGATTATGGTGTTTTAGCATAGGTATTGGTTAACCTTGTGTTAACACTACATGCGAGGCTTGTGAAAGTGTGTTGAGGTGTGTTTGGATCTTTTTGGGTCCTAATTAAGGATTTATATAGGTTTCCTTCATTCCTATCCACTGCGGGAATGTTTAGGTGCTGACCTATTTTGAATTTGTATGTATAAAAGTTAGTTTCTGACATTGGAGAAGGTTTTTAAGGATGAGGTTGATATAAATAAGTGCAATGGTGTTGTGAGATGCAAGAGAGAAGAAAGATAGATGTGAGATTGATGCAAGTGATGTGTGTGATACAAATCTAAGCAGAGTAGTGTGAATTTCAGTGTTAGGGTTCCTAGAGGTAGTGAGCTGAAGGCATTCAAAATCTTTCATGCAAGACTATGAAAGTGTGCGAGCAATTGTGGTGGATTCCTTGTTGCATTGAGAAGTACTTTCTATGTAACATTTCTCTTCTATATTCTTGTATTCTTTTTGTGACAGTGAACCCTAATTGTGAGCCTTTTTGGATAGTGTTTCTTATTCTAGTAGTGAGCCCTTGTACCAGTTTTGCAATTACTTATATTGTGAGCTAATCCTCATTGTGGTTTTTCCCTCATTGGTTTTTCCACATAAATCTAGCGTCCTCTTTTGTATGGTGTTTTGATTTCAATTTATGCTATATGTATTTCATGTTTAATCATACTAACAAAATAAGGGTTTAATGAATGCATGTGGATCTATTTATTATAGAGGGTTTTGAAGGTTTAATTTGCTACAATTGATTCACCCCCCCTCTTAGTTGTCTTGTTCATTTCAACAATTGGTATCATATCAAGGTTCCTTGGAAAAGAGCTTAATCGCTTGAGGTAGATCTGGGATGGCGAACAAGGTTTATTTGGAATGCCCTAGATTCAAGAGTTGATGAGCTGGTAAGTGCTATGAGAGGCCTTGGTGCAATAGTTAAAGAATCTAAAGTAGTAAAGAAAGTTATCAGACCTCTTCCTAATTGTTACAGTGAAAATGTATCTGCTATTGAGGAAACTATAGATTTTGAACATTACTCCAGAGATCAGTTGATTGGTACACTAACTGCATTTGAAATGAGAAAACTTGTTTTGAAGAATGGTACAAAAGTAGAGATTGATTTCAAGGTTGGTAAATCAGAGAAGGTTAAAAATTCAGATGGAGAAGATCTTGATGATTTGGAAGCTAACTTTGTGAGAAAGATGAAAAAGGGCATCAGTAAGTACAAAGCTAAATTACCTTTCAAATATTTTAATTGTGATGATATAGGTCATTATGCTTCAAGATGTCCAAAAAGAGCTATAAAAAATAAGAATAAGGAGAACAAAGGAAAGATGATTAAAATAGCTTACCATGTTAGAGAAGATGTTGGTATTTATGATGATGAATCTAATTATGGAGATTTGATGATAATGAATGCTTTTTTTTGGCTATAAAAGAATAATCTCGTTTTGCTAAGCCTAAATTTTGTGAGAGGGAAAGTGTTCCAAAGATGAAGTATAAGGTTGAAGGTACTCTGGTATTTACTTTCTATGTTAAATATGATAAGAATTACTGGGTTTTTGATAGTGGTTGCTCTAATCACATGACTGGAGACAAAAGTAAGTTTGTTAAACTTGAAAATTATGATGGAGGATTAGTTAAATTTGGAGATGATTCGAGAGATAAGATTTGTGGAATAGGTTCAATCAGTTTTGATGGCGAGCATAATACTGAATATGTTTACTATGTTAAGGGTTTAAGGCATAATATTTTGAGTACATTGGAAAAATGTGTAGCAAAGGATATAATCTTATGTTTAAGGATGAAAGATGTGAGATCAAAAAAGGGGCTAGAACTGTGATAGATGTTGGTAAGAGTACAAATGAAAATATCTATTAGATTAAGGGTATTGATGGTCATTGTTTTATGTCTCAGATTAATGACATTTGGTTATGGCACTAGAGAATGTGTCATATGAATTTTGATAATCTGGTGAGAATTGGTTCAGTTCATGTAGTGAGAGATCTACCAAGAATCACAAAGCCTATCAATGTTGTTTGTAAGAATTATCAGTTTGAAAAGCAAGTAAGGAGTAGTTTTAAAGGAAAGGAACAATATACTACCAAACTACTGGAATTAATACATATAGATCTTTGTGGTCCTACAAGGGTGAGAAGTATTCAAGGTGATAGGTATTTTATGCTTTTGATTGATGATTACTCTAGAATGACATGGGTTACTTTTCTTAGAGAGAAATTTGATGCACTAGATATATTTAAATCATTTAGAGCTATGGTTGAGAATGAAATGGATCTGAAAATGAAATTTTTGAGGTCTGATAGAGGTATAGAATTCACCTCTAATGATTTTAACATGTTTTAAGTGAAGTTCATGGAATAAAGAGGCACTTGTCTACCCCTAGAATTCCTCAACATAATGGAGTGGTTGAAAGGAAAAATCAAACGGTTAAAGAAGTTGCTAGAACTATGATGAAAGAAGTAAATCTGCCAGAATTCTACTAGAGAGAAGCAATTCATATTGTTGTTTGCATACTTAACAAAGTTCAAGCCAAAGCTAACAACACAAAGACTCCCTATGAGTTATGGTATGGAAGGATTCCTACTATGAAGTACTTTAGAGTATTTGGAAGCAAATGTTATATCAAGAGAGATGAAGAAAACTTAGGAAATTTTGATGCAAGGTCTAATGAAGGTATCTTCCTTGGATATTCTACTAAAAGAAAAGCTTAAAGATGTTACAACAAAAGGCTGAGAAAGATTGTTGAAAGTACAAATGTTAAGGTTGATGAAAATTTGCAGAATTCAATTGTTGTAGATGGGTATGTGTCAAATGAACTTAATTGTAGGGAAGAAGAAGAAGAAGAAGAATTTAAAGAAAAAGAAGTGAAAAATGAAGAGGAAGAAGCTCTAGAGAAGACCCCTAAAACCCCTAAGTATGTGCAAAAGAATCATTCCAAAGAATAGATCATTGGAGACAAGAGGAAAGGAGTATTGACAAGAAGCAGAGTTGTTGAAGTTGAAGTAAATCTATGTTTAATTTCTAAAGTTTAACCTAAAATAGTGAGTGATGCATGCAAAGATGAACATTGGATGAAGGAAATAGAAGAAGAACTTATACGGATTGAGAAAAATCAGACTTGGGAATTGGTTCCTAGATTGGAAAACAAGAACATAATTGGAACTAAGCAGGTTTTCAGAAACAAGTTGAATGAAAATGGAGAAGTGGTGATAAACAAGGCAATACTTATGTGTAAGGGTTACTCACAAGTGGAAGGAATAAAATTTGAGGAGAGATTTTCCCCTATGGCTAGGATGGAAGCTATCAGAATGTTTTTGGCATTTGTAGCGTACAAGGACTTTAAAGTTTATCAGATGGATGTGAAGTTTGCTTTTTTGAATGGTGAACTGGACAAAGAGGTTTACATGGAACAACTAGAAGGATTTCAGTTGTCTAAACAACCAAATATGGTGTGCAAATTGAATAAGTCATTATATGTATTGAAGCAAGCTCTCAGAGATTGGCATGCAATATTGGACAGATATTTGATACGACAAGGATTTAGTAAAGGAACCGTAGATAGTAATATTTACTTCAAAATTGAGAAAGACAAAATCTTGATAGTGGTTGTGTATGTGGATGCTATTATAGCTGGAGGTAATGAAGCTATGTGTAAGAAATGTAGAAAGAGTTTTAGATGTCGATGTTTGGGGAGAGGAATTTCTTCCTTGGGTTACAAATCAATCAAACATATAAAGGGATTTTCATTTCACAGTCAAAGTATGTTAAAGAGATGTTGAAGAAGTTTCGAATGGAAGATTCCAAACTGGTATGTACTCCTATGGTGAATAGTTGTAAATTGAGCAAAGATGATGATTCACCTAGACTAATAAGAGTGAATATAGATCTATGATTGGTGGACTGCTATATCTAACTACTACTAGACCAGATATCATGCATGCAATTTATCTTGTGGCTAGATTTCAAGAAGATCCTAAAGAGGCACATGTTGCAATAGTGAAGACAATATTCAAATACTTAAGAGGCACTCTAGATTATGGCTTGTGGTATCCTAAGGATATTGATTTCACATTAAGTGCTTATACAAATGTAGATTGGGCTAGTTGTGTTGATGACAGAAAAAGTACAAGTGGTGGTGCATTCTTTCTTGGATGTAGATTGGTGTCATGGCTAAGTAAGAAGCAAGATTCAATTTCTTTATCCACTATAGAGGCTAAGTATATTACAACAACATCTTGTTATACACAATTTTTGTGGATGAGACAAACATTGAAGGATATCATAGTAGTGTATGATGTGTCTATTTCTATCTTTTGTGATAATACAAGTGCAATTAACATTTCAAAGAATATAGTGATGCATTCAAGGACAAAGCATATATCAAATAGGTATCACTTTCTGAGAGAAGGTTATGGAGAATGAGGTAAAGCTTGAATATGTACCTACAAAGGATTAGATTGTTGACATATTTACTAAGTCTCTTCCTAAGGATAATTTTGAATATCTTCAGGAGAAGTTGGGGCTTATTGCCCCTCCTTTAAACTAGATGCATATGGATATGCATAAGTCCAGTGGATTTATGGATTCATATCTTTTTAGGACTAATGTTCGTGGCTACCTCTCAAGAGGAGTAGGTAGTGTCATGTAGTGTCATTATTGTAGAGTTGTTGATTTGGTTGGGTGTACTCCTAAGGGGGAGTATTCAAAGTAAGTACCTTGGTTCAGTTTCAAAGGGTAAGAACAATGCAAAACATTTTATCCTTTTCCATTGATGTCAAAGGGGGAGAGAGAATCATGTGAAAATTTTTATCTATTCAGGGGGAGAAAAGAAAGGAAATTATAAGAAAGTGTGTTTAGAACTATTGTGTTGTCTTTGATGGTTTTTCACATCATGTGTTTTCATCAATGACAAAGGGCGATATTGTTGCAAGTATGAAGGTGTTGTCATTGATGTCAACTATGTGTTTAGGAAGTTTTTTGCATGATGAAGATGTTGAGGATACTGAGAAAATTGATAAAATAAGGAAACATGGTGTTGTAGAGGTGTTGTAGAGGTGTTCTGGTTTTGCTTCACATTTCTTCTAGATTGAAGATCTTCTTTTTTGGTTTGAATTTGTTGGTTAGAGTTTTTCAAAGTTTCTATATCCACAATTTGGGCTTTTGGATCGCTAGTCAGAGAAAGTTGTGTTCACCAGTATGTGAAATGGTTTTGTAGTGTTGTACAAAGGTGTCTAGGAGAAATGTATTTTCTCCACATTTCTTTGCAATTGCTTTTCAGGACTTTTGGTTCTGAAGGAGATTTAATGGTGTTGCTTTCTTGTTTCTATCAAGAGGATTCATGGTTAGGCATATTGAGAGAAGGTCTTTTGAGTTACAGAGTATTGCAATGTTTGGTAGTGTTGTCTAGATAATCAGTATGATTATAATATTCAGGTGAGATTTGTTGTGAAGGAAGTTGTTGGTTTTCATGATGTTCTTGGATCGTGTTCAAGTGAATTTTGTTGTATGGAAGTTTCAGATTGATTTAAGGAAGTGTGTACTTAATGTTTAATGTGTTTTCATGGGTAACGACTGACCTATTGTTTACACTACATTCAAAGATGTTCTAGTATTAATGAGGGCGTAACGTGGCATGTGAGATTTAATTTGGGTCCCAACTAAGTGTTGTTTTGGTCCACTTTCATTCCTATCCACCGTGGGAATGTTTAATGCCGACCTAATTTGAAATTAAAAAGTGTGAAGCATGTATTGCTGACCTTGGAGAAAGTTTTCAAGGTTGAGGATGGTATAAGTATGAGTCGAGATGTTGAATGTTGTCAAGATAGAAAAGATAGAAATAAAAGAGGTGTGTGATGCAAATTTTTGAAGAGTAGAATGCGAGTTTGAGCAGGCCAGTGCGAACTTCAAAGTGTTGGACTTTTGAATGTAGTGAGCTGAAGGTGTTGGAGCATTTGTGGTGGATTCCCTATTGCATTGAGAAGTTGTTCTCTATGTAACATTTCTCTTCTATCTTCTTGTATTTATTTTTGTTGCAGTGAGCCCTAGCTATGAGCCTTTTTGGACAATGTGTCCTATTTTGGTAGTGAGCCCTTATACCAGTTTTGCAATTACTTATATTGTGAGCTAATCCTCACCATGGTTTTTTCCTCATTGGGTTTTCCACATAAATCTGGTGTTCTCTTATGTATGGTGAACATGTTATTTTAGTTTTTGTTATCTGTATTTCATGATTAATCACTTTAAAAGAATAAGGGCTTAATGAATGTTTGTGGATTTGACTACTATTAAGGGTTTTGTTGTTTTAATTTGCTACAACTGATTCACCCCCCCTCTCATTTGTGTTGTTCATTCAACAATATTTATGTGGAAACCTAGTAATGTACTAAGAAAAAACCATAAGCAAAGGTCTTACAATTTTTTATTATCTCATGACTCAATTTTTTGTCACAACAATCTACAATTCATCTAAAAAAACATGAATAATTAAACCAAAAACATCTAAGTTGTTGAATCCTCTTCAAAGAAGACTTTCCAAAAATAAAGTGTGAGTCATATAATTACATGTACATATCTCACATGGAAATTTAAATATTATGTGCAAAATAAATTCACCCATACAACATGTACAATTGAATTCATACCAAAAATCACCACAATAAACTTAGGAGAGAGTGGAGTGACACCCAAATGATAATTGGGTACTAACCCACGATTATTATCTCTTGTGAACATAACACAAAGGTAGAATGAGGGAATCATAAACCTTGAATCCACACCAAAACACACTTTAAGACATTAGCAACACCAAAGGAAACCTATATAAGTGGTAAAATAACTTGGGATATCACATCTCAACTAGATAGCACAACCATTTGTTTCCTAAATGAGGAATGGGATGAGGTAACAACCAATTCCAATCCACTAAACAATGACTAAATGATACTCAAATACAAGGTAAAACCTTCACAAGAGGTTGCCTTGCTAGGAGGTGCAAGCCCTCCACCAACTAGAATGATGATGAATCATTTTCAAGTAATGAAACCTTCCCTAATGTAAAATGTTTCATAAATAATAGGGAATGATACTTATTGACTAACATGGGGAAACTCACCTAGCCAAGGGGAACACATTTTATATACAAAATTTCCCTAAGAAATGGTTAGAAGAACTCATTGTCTAATGAAATAAGGGACAACAACATTTCAAAGGACTACAATACCCAAAAAGGACACTAATGCACTAGGAGGTCACTAGCATCAAGTAAGGAAACTGGCTCATAATTCCATAGGTGTCCTATAAATGTGTTGGTGTCCTAGAACTATGTAGGTGTCCAAAAAAATCCCTTGGACTCTTGAATCTGTGTTGTAGTCTTGTTCTTACACTGTAGTCTTGGCTAGAGATTAAACAAATGATTATTTCTAGGTCTCATACCTAGGGGAAAAACTTGGGATAGACAAAAGAAAGAATGCAACATAAAAGAACTCCAAAATGGTTGAAAATGACTAGGAGACTAAGAGGGACAACCCTATCTAATCACCAACACTATAACCAATAAAGGAGGCACCCCCCATTAGATGGGGGGCCTATAAGGTACTACAACATGAGACCAAGGACACAAGGTACAAAATGAAACATTCCCAACACACCCTTCTAGTCCTTCAACCAAGGGAAAAACTAAAATGACACTACCTTGTGGCAGGTTCTTACCAACACATAACCTCAAACTTGGGAGATAAACCACAAAAGATAAAATTCTACAATTGAATGAATTCTAATAGATTAAATTCATTTTAAACTCAATTTTTTTTTTTTAAGTTTATTTACCACATAACCAAAATGATAAAGAGCATATGAAATGATATGAATAATTGACACCAACATCGAGATAACATAACTATAACCATCACCACTTATGTGTGATTTTTATATTACATCTAATACAAGGTTCCAATATAACATATTATAATAGTAGGAGAGGACTCAAAGTCCTAAATTTATACATTTTGTATCATATTATAAAAATGAGAAATTGATGCAAGGATTATATAACCTCCACTTGCACGCTAACCCAAGATCCTTTGATACAAATCCTCCAAGATATTTTAACCCCAACAATATTTCCATGTAACCAATCATGTGGTATCCTTAGGTCCACCTCATCATGCTAGGAGATAGTCACTTCAAAACAAGAACAACACTAGTGTAAAATAAGGGAACATGTCTGATAAACACACCAATCAAGGAAAAACATACATCATATCATATACATAAAAACAAGCATGATAAATATAAAGGAATATATGACAACAAGTGTAATCAACCAATCATAGAATAAATTTCTCAAGGGGAATCCATCACTTGTAATAATCATAAGATATCATCCAGATGACATAGCATACCACATGCTAATAATAGAACATACAATATAGAAATGAGCACTACGATCATGGTCTCCTCCAATCATAAACATGGCTAGAGAAGAGTCTCATATTAGATACCAAATCTAATGGTAAAAATGGCAATGACCCTATGGGCTAGGGAAGGAGTTCCATTGCAATAGCTCAAGGTGATGGCCAAGTGGGATTGAGTATGCATCCCAATCACCTTGCAAGGCTACACAATCAACAATATCTAGCTACTCTTAGAGAGAAATATGTACTTGATAATCTCTAGTGATATATGGAGTGTGGCATGTCCTTCACACTCACACTAAGCCTTTATAGGCACTCCCAATATGTTGTGGAATTAACATCTTAGTTCTTTTTATTACCTAATTAATTTATTTAGTTATCACTTAATTAGTAACTCTTCACTTGTTCTATCCTAGAATCCCTTTGTAACTCAAAAAACATCAAAACCTACTCCCTTCCCACATCCTATACCTTAGATCATATGTTCATCACATAAAAAAATTGTTTGTGTATGGTACAAATTTCAATGCACAATTTTGGAGTAGAAAAATAAACATGGTCTCAACAATTTCTAAATAAAAAATTAATGAGACTTCTTTCCCCACATTAAAATTTATATGAATTTGTCCACAATCTCAATATTTTGAAATTTATTTTACATAGGAAAGACCTTAAAATTCACATTAAATTATCAAAAATTCCACTGATGAATGCTTCAAATTTCAAAATTAAAATTAAAAAAAAACAAAAGATACCCTTTTAATCCAATGGTGAACAACATCACTTTTTGAGATTGATTTCATGTTTCATCAATTTTTAAAAAATCATAATGAGGACACAAAATGAGTATTTTAAAATTTTAAACAATAATTTTAATCTAATTAAAATGCTTGAAAAAATCTAAAATCTAAGCCATATGCAATTACTAGAGTGGGCATGGCAAGGCATAACATAAAACAATCTCAATCAATAAGAAAATTAAGAAAAGTATCTTCCTTTTTGGAGCTCAAACAATGTTAAATGCATCCAATTCAATCCAATCCAGGGAAGCAGTCCACTCACATGAGCAATATTTTCCTTTCCTATATAAATCCCAAGCAATTACATTCACCCAATTTTGAGAAGAGGGTTTTTTTTTTGAGAGAGAGAGAGAGGGAGAATTTTTTTCAAAATTGAAGAATGAAACAAAATACTAAGCCCTTTTTTCCTTTATGACTTTTTTTCTTTTCTATTTGTCATTTCACTTTTATTTCTATTTCCTTATTTTCTTTCTAATTTACCAAAATTAAAATGTATAATTTATTTCTTTTCCAAAGAAAAAATAAATAATCCTATTTAATCCTTTTTGAGCAATTGAAATAATATAATTTAATTCCCTTTTGGAGCTTAGATAATTCAATTTAACTTTTCCACATAAATAAATATTTTTTCTATCAAAATTAATCTAATTACAATAGTTAAATATAATTTCTAATGCATATTAATTTGCATTTTCCCTTTTTCTTTTATTCACGATTTTCTAATTCTTAATGCATCAAGCATATCATTAACATGCAATATTTAACCTTTGAAATATAATTGCATACAATTAAGTAAGTAAACCATATTAAAAAAAGAACATTCATCAGTTTTTCATAAGACACAAAGTCTAGAATTGGCATCTATACATATTCAAAACTACCAAGGAAAACATAAGGATCATCTTGCACTCAAATCAATTGCAATAGCATGACTAATAACTCATTAGCTTGAAGTGACATATTTGATTAAGCATCATTAGAGAAATAACTTAGACATACAAAATTAGGGGGAGAAATAACCCTATACTTATACTTTCACACTTGATTCACATGTCAACCCTACCTACTCCACACACACACACATTATAGCCAAAGAAAATGAAAATCATCCAACGAGGTTCAATATCACACATATTGTATAATCGTGAAACTATAAAAATCAATTAAAATACTAGATAAAAGGATCATTAAATCACCACATCTATGATTATATCACAAAAAATACAAAATAAGCATCTCAAGATACAACATGTACTAAAATACTTTGAGTTATCGCAAGGAACTTGACACATTGCCATATATGCATCTCAATGCAAGAAAATAACAATCACAACAAGGACTATTTAATGAAAATGGTGAATTTGAAACATCAGAAAAATCTCAAAGCAACAAGAACAAGCATGAACCACATATCCCCTAATATATAGGAAAATAATATTAATCAAAGACATCACAAGGAAATAGATGGGTGGGCAATACATGAATGAAACCAAGTGGTGAATATTAAACATAACCAAACATAAGAGTGAAATAAAATATGAATAAATACATGGAGAAAAACATAGGCTAGCATAGGGTCTATATATGACACCCACACAAATACAAGTGCTAGAAGCATATAAGAAAGAATAAGAAAGATGTTCCACAAGCGTTATTGGAATGAAATACTAGTTTTTATAGTATAGGTCCCTTAAATCCTTCTTAGATGATATAGATAGTGAAGTATGCTTAACTTTATCCCCACCTTAGTTATATCCTTCTCTTTCTTTGTTTTTGTAATTCTCTCTGAGGTTGAAGTATAACTCTCTATTCCTCTTGTGAAATATCCTAGTTTTTTTCCTAAAATTGCATATTCTTGAGACAAAGACATGATTTGAGCCTAGATGGGTTATACCTAAGAAGGTTCAATTGAAGGGGTTTAGATTGATCCCCTTATATTATGCCCCCTTGTTCTAGAACCCCTATGCTAAAATAAAGCCCCTAATATACTCTCCTTCCCTCTCAAAATATTGAGAAAAAAGTAATTTTACTTCACTTTTTAGGGGACCAAATGAAGGAATTTAAATTTTTTATTTTATAAAAATATAGCCAGGTTGGTGTTATCTTTCCAAAAAATTATAATATGTTATATTTTTTTAATATTCTTATAATAAATGCAATTCCATCATAAAAATAATGACCTTGATTCAAGACATTAGAAAAAATAACAAATGATGTTAGAAAATATTAAAAAATGCACTACCCTCCACATTGATGTCCTTGTTTCAATGAAAGATAATAAAAAATTGACATATGTGCTAAGATAAATGTATTATGGAAAAATATAGGTTTGAAAGCTTTATTAGTACCAATTCAAGAATTAATAAATGAAATTTTTGATAAAAAAAAAGTTACCAAAAATATATGCTCTCTAGACATTGGAGTTAATGATATAATTCCAAGAAATAGTGGAAAAAAATATATAAATAAAGCTAGCAACATATTAAAATATCACTTAATAAAAATTAATTAAAAAATATAGAAAATTTTTAATGAAAATTTAAAAAATTACAACTTGAATCTACATAGAAAATTCCACAATGCATTAGTTTGCATCATCTTTAAATTATTGACCTTTTGTTTAGTATAATTGACACAAAAATACTAAATAATAATGATTTTGAGTGTCCCAATAAGGCCAAAAAGTGGAACATGCTTTTATATCATCACCCTTTGATACACGTCATGACAAGCTTTCTCACTTTCATATAAAAGTACCTTGGGAATGGGAATGTAAATATCAAAAGTAAAATGACTTAATTCTACAAGAGGCTCATATGGATCTCATGTAATATTTGTAGCTCTATCTACATGAACAAATTTAACACATTGATGTACAATAAAACTACATATCCTAGGTGTCCTAGTCAATGTCTTTCAATTAATATACAAAATCTATCAAAAGTAGGAATAGCATGACATAATATATTTATATCCTTAGAACCTACCTTAAGAAGTAGCATAAGTGTGAATTAATATTACATTAGCCATCTTTAATGACACTTGTAAATCAACATAGGATTTTGGCTTCCAATGTTCAGTGACTAAGAACTCCTCATAATATGCATTATATTGATTGTAACATCTATAAGAATGTCCCTGATAACCTTATCTTATATCTCAACCATCACATATGATAGTCAATGATGATTTTTATGTTGAATCCCCTCATTTAAAATATGATAAATAGATTATCATGGGTGGTGTGTCTCCAGAATGCAAATTATACCCACAAAAACATCAACATATAATTGAACTTGAGAATCAACATGGTAATATTCCATACTCTCTATCAATGTATGTATGATCCATAGAATCATGCTCATTAGATACATTAATGCTATTAGAATGATTTGTGAATGGATTGGTGTAAATATTCAAGTTTTTATTAGGGGGAGAAACCAAATGGTTCCCCCATCATTAACTCAAATAAATAAATCATGTTGTTCTCAATTAAATCTTGCACTTTATATTCTGATGCATGCAACCTTGTGTGTGATATTTGTGCCCATATATTTTCTTGCATTTAGGTATTAATTTATTACATATATTTGTGCCTGTGATAGGATAATCTTGATTAGATGGGTATCTACTCAAGTAGGTTGCATTTACACATGTGGCTTGTACTTTCATTGTTCATGGAGTTGTACTACATGTGTGTAAGAAAATTATGCTATGAGTGAACAACTTAAATACCTAAATTGATCAACACAACTAGCTAAAAAATACTTGGATTAGGCATTAATAAATCTATTAAATCCTAGAGTATGCAATATAATCTAGGTTAAGATTCCTTAGTTACATATTAAGTGGTTTTTCCCAATTGTTGTTTGGATGTGTGCTCATAATTTTTGCAGCATAACATTTCATTCAAAGTTGCTGATGAAATGGCTTGGATGAGGTTGAATTCATAGATTTTTGGTGTAATTGGAGGGCTAGGATTAACTTGAGAGATTAAGGGCTAAGATTGATTGAGATAAGTAGAGGGTGACTAGCAAGTGATGGTTGGATGAGAGTGGAGGCTCCAAGATTAGTGGAGGATCAATGGATGATATTAAGCATGGGATTTAGTGGATGGATGGGATTTGGATAGAGTACCATTAAAGGTTCCCCGTAAATGTGGATTTCATCACCACCCATGCTTTTGGGTAGAAAGGAGAATTAAAAATTTCCTTTTATGAAAAAGAAGAAGATATACCCATGCTTCCAAGGTACATGGAAGAATTAAAATTTGAGGAATTTAAGGTTGACCCATACCTTGAGGGTACTTGGAAGGAAAATTAAATTTTATGGGGATTTGGGGTATTCAAATCCCCACTTAATTATTGATTTAGTCATGTGCACTTGATTAGATGGAGATTAGGGAGTAACGATGGATTAGGGAAAGATTAGGAGAATGTCTAAAAAGGAAAATTAAATAAATAAATTATTTATTTAATTTTTGAAAGAAGGGGGACATTGGGGTAGATAAATAATTATGAAATAATTATTATGAGAATATTAATTAAATAACAAGAGTTTCATTTAGCTAATATATAAGTTGAGAATGGGAAGAATTGAGATAAATTGATCAAATGTGAATGATCAATTTTAGGTGTCTAAATTTTGTCCTCTTTGAAATGACATTAAAATAGTTTTATTTTATAGAAAAATAAAATATAGGTCACAAGAAGAAAATAAAGTGGAATGGATGCCTCAGTGTGGAAGAGATAAAAGAAAAACTATTAGGATGGTGATGCCCCCTCAAGAGGGTAGGCCAGTGAAAAGGGGTCTAGATGGCCTCTTGAAAGAAAAAATTGATTGAAAATTTGAAAAGAGGAGAAAAAATGGGGATGGAAGAAAAATAAATAGGCTTATGGGGTAAAAAATATTCATTTTTATCCTAAGAAATAGTTAATTGGAGGAGAGAAGCTAAGAGCGACATGGTGAAGGCAAAAAATGTATTAGCTGTGGAGCATTAGAAAAATTGAGTGAGGAGGTGGGGGTGACCACAAGGAGTAGGTAGATGGGTTCATACTTCAAAGCCTTTCTTTAGGGGTAGTTTAGGGTTATTAATGGGGGTATAAAATCACATGGAACACAACTCTCAATTATTATTCGATAGATGCATTCAAGGATTGATGAATCCACCAAAAGAAAGGTGAATACAAAGTGCTTTGGAAAATCCACTAGATTTTTGGTGAATACATCAAACATTAGCGATTCGGTTAGAAAAAAGGAAAATATATCATGTTTCACCAAATACATCAAAAACTGGTTGATGGTTGGGGAAATCAGTAGATCCATTTTAGCGGTGGTTCTGCCTAAGGAATAATGGATGTGCTTAGTGTTTCGAGGAATCTATTGAGGAAGAAAATTGGGAAAATAGGGGAGGGATAGGATTTCTTTTAGATCTTTGGCTAAGGCTAGGCCGATGAATGGTTGTGATGTGTAGGTGATATTGAGGCTAGTTGTTACATGATAGAGGATATTGATGGTGATACAACTAATGGATGGGTTCCAGGATGTTAACTGGGATCTATTGCAAGCTTGTAGGCTATATTATGTGGCTCAAATGCTGACCATTTGGGTACATATGACTATGTTAACTACTCTTGCCAAGAGATAGAGGTCAATGTTGATCATGTTTCATCTCCATTTTGGGGAGAGTACAATGACCTTGGAGGATGTGTAGAGTATCATAAGGTTACCCATCAGGACATGATTAGTATACACCATAGGTAGGGATACCTATGCATTGTTGACTTGGCTATTTGAGAGAGTATATATTCAACATACAAGATGACATTTGGACATATATGTAAACAAATTATTGGTGCTATATATGGAATTAGTAATGGTTAATCTTGTCGGTAACATTTTATTACTTGATAAGAGAAAGAGACACTTCTCACTAGGGTTAGTTAATTGTAGGGAAAATATGTTGGAGCATTGAAGGAGATTTACAGGGGAGGCTTGCATGCTAGCACATTTGTACAAATACTTGCACATGTGTTATAAGTTCATAGAAACTATAGGGCATGTGGCCCTATTACAAGTGTGAGTATGGGAGCATATTGTGGTGTGTCGATTGATGGGGGATTGGGTGGAGTGAGATGTAGAAGAGCCTTATCTGTATAGTTGGGGTAGGGTATTGTAATACCTAAAGGTACACAACATGGAGTATTTGTGGAGGTTTTTGGATGAGTTATAGCCAAGTGACATTACTTAACAACCATATATGGAGATAGGAGGCTTGTAGTATGACTCATATATGTAACCATATATGTTGACATCATGCTACTCAATTAATTGGTATGACTACGTGATCGAGAGATACATGATCAATTGTGTGATGAGCTAATTTGGGATAGTGCAAGATGTGGTCAATGCCTACACATATCTACACATGTGGTGATGTAGGTGAGGGATTGGGGTCTATAGGTGGACAAAAATGAGGTGGTGTAGGCTTGGAGAGAGCTAGCAAAGGTGATATGGAATTCCCATGTAGGGTTTGGTGATGTAGGTAGCACAATTGCATATAGGGCATAGTGGAGGGGACAACAACCAAGGTGATTCATGTCACCATGGTGAGAAGGCATGGTAAGGAGGATTTAGGTGGTTTTACAGGAAGTGATGAGATGAGGAAAAGCACATGGAAGAGGAGTGATAGGAGGTCAAGATGGGAGAGAAGGAGGATAATATGATGGTAGGATGTTGGGAGGGTTGGATTTAGAGAGAGAGGGAGAGGGAGAGGAAAAGGAGATGACGAGGTGGTGGTGGAGGTAGAGGTAGAGGAGAGCAGTGAGAGAAATAATAAAAATATTATTATAGGAGGTAGGGTCTTCAAGTTAGCTATATGAGGAGGGAGGAGAGGGAGGCATAGAGGCACAAGTATAGACATAGGTATAGGTGTAGTCACAAGCACCAACATAGGGAAGAACATTAAGAGGTGATAGGTGGATTTAGAGTAGTTAGCTAGAGCCTTGAGTGAGGTAGATGCCTTGAGAGCAAATAGAGACACTTTACAAGCTAACAAGGACACCTTACAGGAAGAGAGGGATAACCTCATTTTGGCATGAGATGCTTGGAAATTGGAGAGAGATTACCTATTTATGCAAGTATAGAGGGAAAAGATGGATGTGGTGATGTTGAGGGAATAGAGAGATACAACCAAGGGTGGCAGGTGTTCATGGTGTATCACAAATGGGAGTTGAGGTTGTAGGATTTATGGGAGGCCCAATATTATCTCACTTTACATGAGAGTGTAGTTCTAGTGGGATACAGGGTGTTGAGCTTCACAAAGAGTAGCCACTTAGGAAGATCAAATTGATGAGATCAAGCTCAATGAGATCAGGGTTATCAGCTATGGGGCCATAGTTGCCACCACCATTAGGGGAAGGGGAGTGCCGAGATATCTAGGATAGCCAGAGGGAGGCAATATTAGCTAGCCAGAAGATGGAGACATTTCAAATATGCCCAAGGTCACTTTTTTTGGTTATTCTCTATGAATCCAATATATTTATGATGAAACATTAGCATGTATTTGAGGATACTTTGTACAATGGTATGAAAATTATTTTTCTAATATATGTATTATACATGTGATAGTGCATACTTATTCTTATGTCTATTATTATAATGATGATAATACATGATGTTGATGCCTTTATAGATGTATATTTATGATGATTATGTATGAGTTTATGTATGTTGATGGATAACTAATGTAATGATTATGAAGATATTTATGGATTCATGATGTCTAGGATATTATTTTATTATGATGATTATGTATATGTGTGGATTGATTTAAAATGAACCTAAAATAAATCTAATGGATAATGCAATGATGATGATAAAATATGCTTAGACTAACAAATCTATATGATCCTAAAATAAACCTAATGGATAATACAATGATTTATGAAAAGAAACTTAATCTAAAAAATTATATGAACCTAAAATGAACCTAATGGATAATACAATAATTTATGAAAAAATATTAGAATAAAATTTATATATAAACCTAATGGATAATGTAATGATTTATGAAGAAATGCTTAGAATAACAAATCTATATGAGCCTAATGGATAATACAATGATTAATGATAGATGGGATGACATATGACAATATGTGGATATAGGTGTCATTCCAAGGTATATCATATGTAAGAGTAGGGTAAGAATAAAATGGGAAGATAGAAGAAGAAATATGAGCGAGGAAAATCAAATGCACATGATATCAACAATTTAGCAAGGATGAAACAATAAATAGGATAAGCGAATGGGTGATAAGATAAGGTGGGGGATTTTGAATGCAACAATTAAATTAAAATATAGTGAGAAATTAATTTGATACAACATGAAATACTATGAACAAGGGTATACAAAACTAGGGTGACTTTGTATCATGTGTGTAGGACTAACTCAACAAACAAAAAGGTTAATCCAACATCTCACAAGGTCACAAGGGACCTTGGTAGATACAATGCTATAAAAACTAAAACAAAAGGAATGTCCCAATGTAATACAAGGTCCAATAGGACTCAACAGGTACAATGTGAGACAACCATAAAAACATGACACATAAAAGTCAAGAACTTGCCCCTAGTTTCACCAATCAAAGAAAACCATGATATAAAGGATCATGGAAACATTGAGTAGGTAAAATAGGAAGCCAAAAGAAAGATAAAAAATCCAAAGTGACAAGAAATTGGCATATACCTTGATTATTTTTTCCAAAAGATGATGGATGGATAAATGTTGCTTGATTTGAGGAATGATATATCCCATGAAGATAAAGGATGGATGGGTAGAACTTAGGATGAAAAATATGACCAAGTTATATGAAACCAAAAGGGACCATCAAATAATGTTGGAATCACCAACTTGTGGAGATTTATTGATGGTATTGACAACACAAGTATGATATCTATTGATGCCTATAAACAATGATAAACCTAGATGATGATGGATGGGATGACACCTTTACAATATACACAATATATACAAGAGATGTTGATTATGTTTTTATCTTGGCATGTTGTGTATGAATATTGTAACCACATGTAGGAATTAGTAGAATATGTCCATAAATTTATGTATGAAGCTCAAATATGGGATATTATCCAAATCACAAAGTGATCAACTAGGAATATGATGGTAGTAGGAAAGGAGAGGATGGCAATAAGGTAATGTGATGCTAATGGATGACATATAATCCATATAAAGACTAGCAAGATAATAGATATGTCTACTACACATGACACCTATTTTCTAGGTTTTCACTGTGGTACTTATTCAAGGCACCACAAAAGGTGGTTTTCACCATAAGATGAAATATTTATTTTTACTATTCTAAAATTTTTGATTTTTTTTGTTATTTTTCTTATTTTTGAATGTGAGATATAGGGTGGGTTTAGGCATAGAACCACTTGAGATGGATGATGTTGAGTGGTTATTTCTATGGGTTTCCCTTCTAGAGTAGCCAAGTCATATGCACCAAATACATAATTGGTTGTAATAACATAGGGACACAACCAATTAGGCTCAAATTTCCCTTTCTTTTCTTTGTCATATAGATTCTTTTGATTCTCCTTAAGAACAAGGTCACCAACTTAGAATTCTCTAGGATTGATCTTCTTTTTTTAGCTCCTATAAAGTTGATTTTGATATTCCTAAAGATGATTGAAGGTATTGAGGTGTCATTCATCTAAGAGATCTAATTGATACAAGCATGCAACTCATTACTCCTAATCTCTGATAAGGTTCTTCAAGGAGATATGAAATGATGGGAGTTTAACTTCAATCAGTAAGATAGATTTGGTTATGAAGATGAGAGAATATGGAGTGGCTCAAGTAGGTGTGTGAATGCTTGCAAAAAATGCCCATAAGGTAGGATTAAGGAAAAGGTTTCAATCATGACCAATATCATTACCAAATTTATTAGCTTAGTCATTAACTTGGGGGTAATAAGGGGTAAACCAATGGTATTAAATATGGAACAATTTGCAAAGAGTGTGAGCTTCATGGTTTTTTTTAACTTCATAAAATCATTATATAGTATTCTATAACTAAAGGATGATACAACTACTAATGTACATACACCTATTGTTTGATGAAACATCAGGTGAAGGAGAGCTTATGAATAAAAATAAGTAGTTGATAGTGGAGCCTCCCCTACTAGGTAATCAAGAAATTTACCCCATGCTCCTAACAATGAACCTAGCCTAATAGCCTACAACCATGCACATGGATATGCTAAGGAGTAAACTTAACAATACCATTATCAACAATGAACCCGATGTGAACATGCTTCTAGAGAAGACTTCAAATGATGGTGGAGGTAATAAAATAAAAACAAATAATATAGTAGAGGATGAATTTGGGTATTTGGGTTCTTGTGATGAAGGTGAGGGGAATGGCTTCTACCCACTTTGTAAAATACTATATGGCAATGATGATGAATGTATGTCCATTGGAGGAAGAGGGATTAATATTACTAGCTAAGTTGAGGCCCCATTGAGAAAAAGGCCAAGGGGAGATAATAGGTTGCAACACTTGTGATGGTACATGAATAATATCTTTATGTTGTTGGCATGTAAAGAACTGCTTGACATATTGACATGCATCATGCCCCATATTAGGCCAATACTATCCTATCTTGAGAAGCTTTTTAGAAAATACCATTCCACTAGTATGTACCCCAAAAATACTATCATGAAACTCTTGTAATGTGAGGTGAGATTTCAATCTATTTAAACATTGTAATAAAATTCCATGATAGCCCCAACGATAAAGTGTATCTCCTAGGAGGGTGTAACAAAATATACATTGGATGAATTTTTTTTGTTTGTTGTGTGTAAGATTGAGTGAAATGTTTCAATCATGAAAACAAGTGTATATGTAATGGTACCAAGGGGACTCATAAACCAAAAATATCACACACCATCTTAGGATCAAGTACATCATACATTGAAATTAGGAGTTATTCCACTAGAAATTCACACCTCTAAATATCTTGTGTCATGTCTAGTAAAGATCCAATAGTGGCCATATAATTGAAATATTTATTGTTGAGGAAAGGAACCTACTCAAACATGATATATGTAAAGTAATTTTTGAAGTTTTTGATCATGCACTTGTACGAATAAGCTTATCACATATTCTTTTCAAACTCACCACTAACCCACTTAACCATGATAATGTGAGAGTTTGTAGACAAATAGTTGAGTGATATTGAAATGATAGCCTTTTATCTAATAATAAAGGAATATGATAGACCAAACTATAAGTAAAAGGAAAACTAAGATGAAGCTAAGCGATAACCCACCAAATGGGACGATGAAAGGATATTTCTTCATGAACCATGTTGTATAGAACCATCATTAGAGCTACTACAATAGAAATATTAACAAAAAGGTTAAATGAGGCAAAAATGGATGTAGATAATTCAGACTTTTCAAACCATTGCAACTAGTTGGCCTTAATGGATTTTTTCCCCACATATTCATTGTCAAACTCACTGAGAAACATAACCCACTTAACCATTTTCCCTGTGAGAGAATTTTTTGAGAGAAGATATTTGAGTGGGTCTACTTTGGAAATGATATTTTTTTATCACTAATCATGTAATGATGAATATTTTAAGAGCTAAAACTATAATTAAACATTATTTTTCCATAAGAGTGTAGTTAAGCTCATAACCCACCAAAGTGTGACTATTGTAGTATATGGCTATTTCCTTTCCACTGCCATCATGTTGTCCTAGAAGTTTCATTAGTGCTACTAATTTCATAGAAATATATAACAAAATGGGCTTTCTTAGAATCAAAGGCATAAGTACAAGTGGTGATGCTGGACATTTCTTGATTTGGTTGAAAGACCATTGAAAAGAACTATTCCATTGAAATACAAAATTCTAGTGGAGTATCTGAGAATTTTTTTGGCACTTATCTACAAGTGTTGCAACGAACCACTAAATGGCTTGAAACTTACCTTTGAGGCTATGTAGTTGCTTGAGTGTCTTTGGTGGATGCATTTCCCTGATAGCTTTAAACTTTGTTAGATCTACCTCAATCCCTCTACGTGAGATGATGAAGCCTAATAATTTTTCAAAGGTGACAACAAAGACACTTCTTGGGATTAAGTTGAAGTTGATATTGCTTCAGGTGATAAAAAATATGCTCAAGAATATGAGGATGCCCTTCTATTTTCTTTGATTTCCTTAAGAGATCATCCACATAATCTTCCATGATGTCATGAAAGAGATAATGAAATATGATTGTCATAGCTCATTTGTGTATAGCTCTTACATTTTTGAGACCAAATAACATGACTTGATAGTAGTTGGCATAGGTTTTTATTTTCCTAGTGGGTTAATTTATTTTCCCTTAGTCCTAGGTTTTTCCTACACTTTTATTAAGCTTTCTTAGGATAGTAAAGTGAGTTTATCATTTAATAACTAGGAGATAAGTGATGTGGTGTCTCCTTCCTTAAAGGGTGGAACACTTTCACTTTTGGTGGTCCATATCACTCTCTGAAAAAGTAGGATTGCATAGGGTAACAATGGGACTAGAAACTAAACCAAGAATTGATAAAGAAAATCCAAAATGGTTTAATAAGTGTGAAGAAGCATTTGGAACCTTATATATGTTTGTATCTCTAGATTTTCTTTTTCATGTTGAATCTTTTTCTACACCAAATGAATTTTGGATGACATTGGAAAAATTATTTGGTGCACAAGATGAATTAAGAGGTCATCAATTGGAGAATGAACAAATAGGGTTAATTCCTTGAAGTTTAATACAAGAATTCTTCACCAAACTAAAGGCCATAAGATTGCAATTGAAATAGTGTGGAATTAAGAAAGATGATAAACAATTGATCTTAAGTATTCTCTCTAAAATTGGTCTAGATTATTCAACCTTTGTTTCTACATTCTATGCCACTAAAAGTTTCTTAGGAGCTTCCTATAAAATGCCTTCTCTTGATGTGATTGCTAATGAACTCACAAAAGAACATGACAAGTTGGTTCAAATGGGCACTATAAAATCTTCCAAGTCTCATGCTTTGGTTGCAAGTCAAGGAAACTTAAAGATAAAAAAGATAATGGCAAAAAAAGTAAGAAACAAAATAATCAAGGAGAGAATGCTTGAGATGTATCTTTTTCTACTTCTACTATATATACTAGACCTTATTCAAATCAAGAAAAATCCAAGAAGGAGAAGGTTAAATGTGCTTATTGTAAGAAACTTGGTCATGATGAACACAAATGTATGAAGAAATAGATTGATCACCTCACACATCTTCTTGATAAGAGTAATAAAGGGGTCACAAATCTCCATCTTCATCAAACCAAGAATGTATTAAGAAAAAGGAAAAAGACTATGTAGATAAAGGAAAATCTCTTTATGCTTTTATGAGTATTGGATCAGGAGATGACTTCTAGATTTAGGATCTTCTCATCATATGGCTTCTTCACAGTTGATTTTCTCTTCTTTTGAGCCTTGTGTTATGACACCTATTTTGATGGGTAACAATACATATATGAATGTAATTGGGAAGGGATCTATTGATATAGGGGATGTCACTTTCAATTATGTATTGTGTGTACCTCATTTATCCAATAATCTTCTTTTCATCTATCAGATTACTCATAATGGAGTAGGGAAGGCTGTGGAATTCGCTCCTGATTTAGTTCTCATTAGAGATTTGGAGAGTAGATAGATAATTGCTATTGGGGTGGTTGATCATGCATCTTGGTTGTATTCCTTTTCAGATTTTGTTCTTGATGGTGGATTTGATCCTTTGGATGATGATCACACATGTAGTGTGGATTTTAATTTTAAGGATAATTTTGGTTACTTGAACTTAGGTATTCTCACAAGTGATCTAGTTCTTGAACCTTGCATTCCATCTCTTCCACATAATATTTACTTTAGATTTTAGTGTTGCTTCTTCGAAAGCTTCCAATGATTCTTTGTAGCAGGACATACATTGTCTTTCAGATTTAACTTTGTGGGATGATCTCTTGATAGGTATTTTAGACATATTTATGGAGACACATATTGTAGATTTGGGAGACACTTTTGATTGTATTCATATTCTCTTTGACGAAGTTGATTCTTCTTCAGTTGTTGTGAGGGAACACTTTGACCCTCTTGTTCATTCTCTACATGATCATTCATCATAGTTTGACATGAGTGTGAATACTTTGGATCATCATTTGGAGGATACATCTTTAGAGGAGATACTTAATTCTTTGGATGGTGTTCTACATAAATCTCTAGGAGATTCTAAGTTTTCATTGTTAGTAGTGTGGGATAGAACGCCTGAATTGACTGTGACAACTTTCAGTATCGACATAGGGACAATTGAGCAGAGTTCAAAGACTCCATACATCTTGAGTTTTCTTCCTACATATTCCTTTAAGGAGTTGGGAGATAGCTCATATACACCTTTGGTTTTTTTTCTTCTTAAAGGGATGAACGTTGTTCGATGATCATGGACCATCTTCTACATTCAGTTTCAAGCATCTACCATTGGATATCTTTGGGGGGGCTTCTTTGTCCTTCCATTTCATTTCTCTCTCTGTTATGGGGGGACATACTTCCTTTTTGTGGGATGGGGCTTCTTCTTCTTTTGAGGGGGATTTCATATGTACATGGGTACCTAACATGGCTTCTTTAGCCAGGACCCATCATCTTTTGCATCCTCCTAAGCTATGCTTAAGGGGGGTGTTGGTGTAGGTTTTTATTTTCTTAGTGGGTTAATTTATTTTCCCTTAGTCCTAGATTTTTGCTACACTTTTATTAAGCTTTCTTAGGATAATAAAGTGAGTTTATCATTTAATAACTAGGAGATAAGTGATGTGGTGTCCCCTTCCTTAAAGGGTGGAACACTTTCCACTTTTGGTAGTCCATATCCACTTTTGGTGGTTAATTCCTATTGGTTGGATTTTCCACCTCCATCATCTCCTTAGTTCTATATAAACTCACTACCTAGCTTGTATTTTTATTCATCATTCTCTTACATTGTTGCATACTGACATACATGCACCTTGATGCATGTAGTCATTATTCTACAAATTTTCTTTGAGATCCTAATACAATCTTGCCATCTTGACATTTGCACATCTCTTAGAATTTTAGGTTTGTAATTGTGTTATTTCATTTACAGTTTTATAAATTATCTCTTTCATACAATTTGGTTATTCCATCTATTTAAGATTTCTACTAGTAGAAAGTTCCCCATGGTGTGAAAAAACTTGTTTTGTGTTTGTTTTTTACAACTATGTAGATTTGATTATATATTAAGAATCCATCCATGAGGGATAACATTGCATGCTCAAATCTAAGATCCACAATAATATTGATATTAAGCAAAGGAAAGTCATCCTTGGGGAAATATTTTCTAATGTCTTTGAGTTCTATGTAACCATGGATGCCCCTAGTTATCTTAGAACCAATACAACAATAGATAAACATTCAACATAATTAATTGGAAGAACAAAATCCACATCAAGAAGTTTTTGTAGCTTTTCTTTAACTAAGAGAATAATTTGAGAGTACATATTTCTTAATTTTTTCTTGATGGGTTTTGCATCACTAGATGATGGCCCACAAATGATTGATTTAATCTAGGCATGTTAGCATAATATTGCAAAATTATTATAACCCTTATGCAAGATATCTAAGATAATATATCATTCTTTGAATGAGAGCGTGGTTGTTATATATATGATTTTTGGTTCTACCTAAGTTGTGCTCAAATTGATCTCTTGGGTATATTCGATCAAAATTATTTATCTTTATGTCCTTTGGGAATCTATAAGAGGAATATTGAGTTCCTCAGCTTCTATTGCCTTGAGGAGGTTTTCACTTAGAGAAATGTCCTTTATTTTTACTTTTTCTAGTTTGGATAGTGACTAGAGAGATTTTCACTAGGAGATCTATGATTTTTTTTTTAATTTTTTTTTTGTGACTAAGAAACTCATCTTCCCAAAATTATCCATCATGATTTAATTTGTAGACAAATCCTAATTTATGTTAGCAAAGAGGGATGTCATCACAAGCCCCATAAATTAAAGGAAGGCCTCATCATTATAAAATATGTCAAGGGTTGTGGAGACTTATTGGTCCCCATTTATTAGCTTCGGGTAGTGGAGTGGTAGGTTGATGGTAAGGGTAGTGTGGTTGGTGAATAGTGGAGAGATATCTAAATCATGAAAAGAGGCTATGATAATGTTATTAGAAAAATTATCCATATCATTGGAAGTTACCTCATCATCTTCAAAGATATTTAATAGTTTAATAGGATGTGCTTGTGGAGGTATGTATGCAAGTCCTATTTCATTAGGATTGGTTAGAGGACTAATGGGTTTCTTGATTCCTTTGTCATTTAGGCCTAGGAATTTTCCTTGTTAATTCATGCTTTGAATTATATGAAGAGGAATAGGAATTTTTTCTCACAAGTACTTAAGAAGAGCCTCTTCTATAACTTATTAGTTTTACATAATCGTTGGTTTATATCCATGTATCTAGTGACTGAAAGGTGATGGATCCATACTCCTTAATACTTGGTACATGTTGCTATTTTCATTGAGAGGGTCAATCAAATGAATAAGGAGAAGGAGGCATTATACCAATATGAAATGCATCATGCAACTCAAATTCTTGATAAACTTTTACCAGTGTTATTTACCTTAGGATCAAGAATGGTGGATGAAATGGATGAGGTTAGAGTATTGAGGTCAATGTAAGACGATTCTAATTTGCACTAGAAGTCAAAACATTAGTACTTGGACAATGATGATATTATTGATAAGACGCTTCCAAGGATCATACTATTCAAAGGCATGTGGATTGACATAAAATGTGACTTTAAATGTTTTTGTGGGGAAATTTAATGTATTCATGATAAGTGGATGGAATGACTTGCATGGAATGAAGCCATGGGAGGTTGATGATAAGATTGTAAAGGAGATCAAGATCAATGATATGACACATAGTATATTGCAATGTTGAGCCCACTTGTATAAGAAAACATATAGTACCTTTTTTATTCTTGCTCCACATTATCATATGATTTGATGGTGATAACTTGAGGCTTTAGAGCTACTTTAACTAAATATCCCAATTGTTTAATGAACTTCAAGGTACAAATTTTGAGGCAGATCCATTATCAAGCAAGACTCATTTTGCTATTTTTTTCTATGAGGACTTTAATGTGTAAATATTTATTATGGTATGGGTTGATTGGATGCATGCAATTTTATCTAAATTAAGTTGGTATTTGGTGGAGAGGTGGCCTACAAGTGCTTAGAATTGCTCATGATCAATGTCATTGGGAATTCATGATTCTTGTAAGGCTTGATCCAATATTTCTGTGGATGGGGGATGATTTAAGAAGTTCCAAGATGGATATTTGTGTTGGAGTTTTTCCAAGATGTTCTAAGAGATTATATTGTGGCATGTCCCATTTTCTTGGATAACTTAACTATTAAATAATTATACAAATAGTTTAAAAGCCTAATTGCAAGATTATTATTAAATCAAAACTAAATTATTTTTCACTCTGTATTGATAAAATTTCTTTATTGTAAATTATGATTATTTATTTTCAAAAGTTAATTTTATTAAGAAAAATTAAATAGATCATATTTTTATAAGCTTTGAGAGTTTTTATTTAAATAGAGATAATAATAATATAGTATTACTATAAATATATAGTTATCAAAACTATAAAGTGCTTGAATTGTTAATGAGATTAAATAAATAAATAAATGATTTTTATTTAATAGAAGGAATATTATCAAATGAAAATTTAAATAAAATTAGTTGAACTAAAAACTAAATAAAAATCAGTAAAAATTTATTTGATTGGGGTAACATTTGCATGCATGAAATTAATAGTGGGTTGTTAAAGTAACATATGCAGTCAGTCTTTAAATGTTAGTAAAAGTAGTGGAAGGGGGCAATATTTTTGCATGCAGAATTGTTTATTCCTAGAGGAGGCGTTAGAATATTTTAAAGTGAATACAATATGTAGATTAAAAAACATAAAACACCTTCCATGTTGTTGGGGTGATGTGAAAAGTTAATGGGGATATGCTCAATGGGGGTTACAAAACCTCGGGGGTAATTGGTGATACAGAGGAAAAAAGACATGTAGAGAAAGAGAAACAAAATACATGGAGAATGGAAGAAGATAAGGAAGGAGGGTGAGAAAGAAAGGAAAATTATTGAGTATTTTGCCTTGTCTACAAGAAATTGGTATGTGACGTGTAACTTTCCTTTGTGAATTATTATGCATTTGATATTGGATACAATACTGCTTAGTAAAGAGTTATTTCTTTCAATAGATTTAAGAATGTTTGTAGAATACATGGGTCGATCATCCCTACTCTTTCTTGGAAAATCTTTTCTCCCTTGAGTAATGTAAAAATCATGAATGAATCTTGATGGTAAACCTATGTATTTGAGGAATTGATCCTCTATTTTTATGTAGAGGCCAAATGGGCTCTTTTTCTTACATCTTTGATTTAGAATAGTTTTTGAAATCTTATACCATAGTGCTAGGGCCAAATATCATAATAACCCGCAATCATGTTACACCCCATTGTGTTATTACTTATTTACTTTTATCTAGTTAAGTGAAAATGCTTTAAATGTATATGTTTATGCTTTATGTATCTTGGAAATATAATAAATAAATGTTTGATTCAATTTGATGTCTTATAATGATTATGTCTATAAAATATATGATGCAAATGGTTGTAATTGATTTTGCTAACTCCTTTTGCAATATACTAAGTTGCATGTAGGGACAAATTATTGATGTATTATTTCTTTGTAAGAGAGGGGAAGTATCACTCAAACGAGCCTAACTGAGCTTTCACACACTCACCTCTAGTTTAGTGAAGTCAAGTCAATAGTTTGGGAAATGGTAAATTATCCTTCGCCTTGTTTGAGTATGGTTTAGAAGACGTTATGATCTTGTCTATGAATGTTTTGATTCAGGTTATTTCTCTTAGTCACGCATGAGTTTTTCATTATGTGTTTATATTAATTGATGTATACATGTACGTGTCTACGATAAATTCATATAGATGAGTATATATATGTCAATCGATGGGAATTATGAATATGTGTTTAAATATCATCGCATGATATATATATTAATATACATGTATGTATTGACGATAAGGAAATGTCCATACGAGTATATTAATATATATATATACACATGTGCTATTATGTGAAATATGTAAATATGTGTATGTGTATTCAAATATTGAATAAGGCATTTTATAAACTTATAAGTTGATATATATATATATATGTATCATATTATGTATATATATTAAATATATGTTAATCATTTCAAATAGTGTTGAAATGTTTATTGAGTGCATAACATATATAGCACAACATATACATATAATGTATAGCACAACAATAAAAGATAATTGCACATCATTTCGTGGCAACGCATAAACAATAAACATTGCATAAAGAATTTAAATGTTGAGTAATGTAAACATAGGCAATGCTAAAACATGGCACATGGGAATAAAGAAAACCATAGTATGAGAATAATTTGGCAAGACTTAGTCAAATTTTATGAAGGCCAAATGAATATTAAACGTAAAAAGAGCTTTGACCTAGTCTTTTCCAAACTGTAGCCAAGTAAATAGGGCACATGATATATTGTGTGGCGCCCAATTATGAATTGTGCACACCTTTTAGAAGTATGTTTTTCATTTTGTTTCCAATGTATGAGGAAAATGGAATGTGAGAAATAGTCAAGTATGAAGCTAGTTGAGAAAGGTCGACCTGTAGAAACATTAACCTTGCATTTCTGAGTAAATCACTTTGTTGTCATATGGATATAGTGACTGGTTGAGCATGCGCATTTAGTCACCATTTTAAATATGCCACCTTGAATCTTGCTAGCTGAGTTGAACCTTTGAATGTGAGAAGTGGCAAGAATGAGAGATTTTTTGTAGCCTTGGAGTGCTCAGGTTTTTGTATAAATGGAGGAGCATTCTTAATCTTATGGGACACATAATTGCAATCTTATTTTCTGATTTTTTTAAGAGTTACTTTGTTGCATTTCTGAGTTGAGAGTTTGTGAGGATTTTGAGAGTGGGTTTAGTGAGGATAGAGTGAGTTGCATTGTGAGAGTTTTTCAAGGGAAGATAGAAGTTAGTGAAAATCTGAGTTTAGAAGGATTTGCAAGCCGATTTTGGTGAAGGCTATGCAAGGAAACCAAAATTTTCAATTGGAGCTTTCTAATTACAGGCATGCTATTTTTCTACTTTGTTTTATATTTAAGTTGAGAAGATTGCATGAATTTATATTATTTGTTAGAATTGAATGGAAAGAGGAAATTTAGATGCTTTCTTATGAATGTGTTTATATTCTTCTTGAAAAGTACGAAAGATGCTCAAAGAGCTTAGTTGTTTGTAAATCCCATAATTAGGTTATACTAGTATATTATATATGTAGGAATGAGTGTTTGAATGTTTACTATAAGCTATGATAAGTTAAAGCTTATATAGTTATAGTTTGAATTATGAATAAGTTTGTGAAAGTTTGGATTATGAATTAGTTTGAATTACTATAGTTGAAATGTGTTAGTAAGAGAATATAGGTTATTCCTGGGGTTAGGATAATCCAATGAAGGGGATAGCCTATGCATAAAATATGTGTGGTCATTACAAATTGAGCTATGAAGGTGTGTGGATAGGATGACTCTCACTCGAAGTAATTGTGCATTGAATTCTTTGGCCAAAGTAGTGTAAGTTGCCACTATTTACATTGTCAATTCACTCTGATTAAGTTGTACATGCTAGTTTGCGATTGTAATATATGTAGGTTGTATCCATTGTATGGGAAAGTTCTAGTTTGTAGGACACAAAACAAAGCTCAGGAAAGGCTAGTATTATGAGGTTACCAAACCAATCTCTTCGTTGAAGGGTAGGGCCATCTTACCATTAGGTAGATATGTGGGGGACCTCAATAAGTTTGTGGTTGGTGGAAAAGCACTTGAGTGATGCTTCTCCTCATCAGTTGGTGGCCAAAATTTTAAGGGGGACTACTTCGACCATATGTATTTCTACTACCAGAAGCTCAAAGGAGCTATGTATGTATTCTTGAGTCCATTTATATGGAAGATTGTAAACATGAAAAGTTGAACTTAAGATTATTTATTATGAAATCAATTCTTTGGAAAGATTGTGAAATTATATTATAATGCAATGGAAGTTTGGAATAGTGTTTATTTAAAATGTTCATGTTATCTTTGCTTTTGAAAAGAAAAAAGATTATTTCTATGTGATGGTATCATGAATTATTTCACTTGTGGTTAAAAAATTAGAAAAAAATTTGAGTAGGACAATGAGCATGTTACACGTGGTATTAGAGCCACCAAGTTTAACTCTGTAACCTATGTGCTTGCTATGTTTTCCCTCCAACATTATACGAGTCTAATGTTTGGAATTCTTGTGCTAGGATGGTGCATCTCAGGATGACTGCAAGAAAGTCAGTGATTGAAAATGAGCGCTACCTATGGGCCAAGAAGGAAAGAGAATCCCTTGTTTGTACCATTAATGGAACTAATTATGACAACGCGATTTGGCTAAGCGATACTAAGATATTCAGTCACGCCCTTTTGTGAATTAGTTAAGAGAAGAGAATGATAAAAGATGATACCAAATTCAACTACTTACCTCTTGTCTCTTTAGCAAATTCAGACTCTTTATCACTTTCTAGGGATATGCCCTCAGAAAGTAGTATTAGTCCAGTCATGATATTTAGGGATCCTCAAGTTCTTCCCTTAGCAGAATTTATTGTAATAGTCACAAGTTGTGAATCAGAGGGTTATGCACCTTGAAACTATGTGTTAGAGGATAAATCAGAGGGATATTATCCTTTCGATGATAA
>VDFB02324969.1:0-184182 GCA_007258455.2 Sequoia sempervirens
TATGTCACAAAATTAATACAAATTAAATTACAATTTTGTAGTGTAGGAAAATGTAAAATCCCTTAGCACTTATGATCTAAAGTTTAGCTCTCAAGGAATATCTCAAGGGTTACCAAAATGCAAAACAAAGATCTTGGTTACTATGTGTGTCATAGAAAAATGCCCCCCTTGTCATGTTCATGGCCTTTTAGGTCTTTCTTCATGATGCTTTGACTTAATGTTGTAATGTGGCTTGAGCACGCACATTAGGTCCTTAAAATTCAAATTATGACATCGTGTTAAGGTGTTGTGAAGTGTTGTAAAAAATTTCTAGACTTTTCTAGACTCTACTAATTGCAATTCACCTAAAAATCACCTTTTCATCACTTTTCAAGTCCTATTTTGAAGTGTTGTAAAGTCTTGTAACAATATTTCATGCTTTTCTATGCTTAATTTCACTATTTACACCTCTCTTATGCTTTATTTGACCCCTTTATGCCCTTATAAGCCTTAATTAAGTGTAATTTTGAATGTAAACCCAACAAACAACATTAAATGTGACTTAATTCCCGACACCCACTTTCAAGTCCAAGGTGGGACCCATTCACCATGGGTGGCGAATGAGTCCCTCTTGGCTCCAAATTCAAAATATTTCAAATTTTCTTTCAAGTTTTTATTCAAAATCACTTAATGTCGGCCTGTGATTAGGTATCAATGGGTTACTAAGGCACAAGAGTGTATAAATAAGCATTTTTACATCCATTTCAACCCCCATTCATTCAAGCATTCATTAAGTTCATTAATCCACTCACTCAATCAAACATTCAAGCACTTTGCATCATTGAATCAAGCATTAATCGAGTATTTTGGAGCAACCATTGGCATAACTTCATATTTTCTTCAACAGGGGTTTGGCAAGTTGATAACATTTGCATGTTATTTGTTTATCATTATATTTCATTTCATTATTTCATTAAGGGTTTGATTACTAAAGTGGATTTTGACCAAGGAAAACCCCTATTCTCTAACTCTCAACAATTTGTCCCTTATTGCACATATATTTGTAGACTTGTGTATGCAGATTTGACAAGAAATTAGGTGTTGAAAGGTGGTCAAGAAGTCAACAAGGTGCTTTAAGTCAAATCAACCTCATTTCAAGCTTGGAGAAGGAATTTTTTCTATTTTCTATAGAATTAACTTCGTCAACCCGATAAGCAGAAAACCTCAGATTTGGTATTGCAGAATTGTCCCCTGATTTCACAGAATTTTGGGAAAGGACTGATTCACAATCAGTGGTGAATGAGTCCCACTTTAAGGCTGGAAATCCAAATTTTGTTAGATTCTGAATCCCAACACTCATAAACTAGTTTATGACAGTTTTCATCAGAGGCAGGACTAATTCACCATCAGTGGCGAACGAGACCCACTAGTGATTTTCAGTGATCTCAGTTAGCATTCAGAATATTCCAAATTCTCCATTCTTTGCCCAAGTGCACTCTGAATCAACCTTCTTTTATGTTTTGCATTTGTTCATACTTAGTTCATGTTTGCATATCACATTGTGCTTTCCAACATTGCATAATCCTTAGGTTTTGCATTCATAATTAGTCAAATAGATCATTCAATTGCATGCATATAATCTCATTTAGTCTAAATAACATCATACATTACATAATTTGACCTTCTAACACTTTAATGATTAGACTACAATCTAAATGCAAATATGACTCTTTTTGGTCCTTTTCAACGCACATAAATGATTTCTATAAGCAAACTAATCACTTACAGCCAGTGAAATTTCTTCATATAATTGGCATGCATACTAATGTAATACTCATGAGAGATATAAAAATGCTCATAAATAACAATATAATACCTACAACTTATATCTCCTTATTGTAATGAAATCCCCAATACAATGAGCTAGATAGAAGCCAAGACTCTTGGCTTACAAGTCATGTCAATACAATTTGTAAATTTGATATATGTAGCTATCTGTAGCAACAACATCATTATTGACAAATGCATATATGAAAACTACTGAAACTAATGTGATGGAACCTGATTACAAGTCACCTTTGATTGTATATGAAGAAGCAAGCAATATCATCTCCAATTGATCTCTTATAAACCCTAGTTGATGGCTCCAAGTTGCCACCCCTGTTCTCAATATAAATGGAGAAATAAAATTATATTCAACACCAAGCAACCTCCAATTACTCATAGATTCATCTAGACCCCAAGATCCAAGCACCTCCAACTCTAAGCACAATCGAACCAAGATGGAGTTGTCCCAAGCAAAATCATGCCTCCTACAAGCTAGTAGCAACAACTGTAAATAAATATAAGAAATTATTATCAGCTGATGATGATGTAAATAGATCCTCCAATGATGAAGATTCAAAGCACAAGTTATCTCTAGCAATCCTCCAAATCGTACCATGCAAAATTGGCCCTCGGCCACTAATTTTTCTCAAGTGAAATGACTAAAATGCCACCTCCAAAAAATGCAACAATATCAGCTGACAGTTTCACAGCCTCAGAGTTGTCAATCAAAGAGAGCTTTTGGTCTTAATGATCAAATGGAGAAATTGTAGAAAGCATAGGCTTCCCTAATGAAATCAATCAAAACAGTATTAAAAAACTGGATGAATAGAAGCCCAGCCAACCCCTCTATTTATTCTTTTTCTCCAATTCTTCAGAGAAGCTTCTAGAATATTATTTTATTATTAATTAGTAACTTTATGATATAATATTTTATTAATTCACTTTATTAAATTAATTAAATGTAAGGTCACCTTATAATATTGATTTATTTGATAACCTTGTAAATAATTAACTTAATACCACTTTTTAATTTAATTAAAATAATTAATTAGTCATCCTCATGAAATATCATTATTTTGGACAACTTAATTAATTAATTTAATTCAATTACGCTATCTCCAAAATGGGGACATTACAGTTTTCCCCTCCTAAAATTGCTTGTCCTTAAGCAATTCAATCACTCAGTAGAACTACATAATGTCCTTGTTACCTCCAAACAATTCCTGTAACACCATCACAAGAACAACTAATCGAACCAGTTGAATTAATTCAATCCCACCATCAAGTGTCATAGGAGTATGAGTCTCAAAAGGAAGCAACTCAAAAGATTGATCATATTTGCTTCGATTCTTTGTGCAAGATAAGATATCATCCAAACTATCCAACACATGTACCACTAAATCATGCATCTAAAATAAGTCATGTACATGAGGATCAAAAGTAAAGCCGAACGCACTCCTCACCATGTACACCTCTGAAATTTGCTCTGTGAGTCCTATTTGCAATCTTGATACACTGGAAGGATCACAAACCCTACCATCAATGCTCATCTTAGAATTGGAATCAAGTGAGTGACCAACATCTAACTCAAAGAGTGGATTATCATGTGACCAAGTAGCATATGCCTCGAACAAAGGATTGAAGATCAACTCACACTCCTCCTGAACCACCTCCTTCTCCCTCTTCTTGTCCATGCTCCCGCAAAAAGAGATAGAATGCAATCTCCCCTTTGTGATTCCCCTCAGCAAATATGTCTTGCCATCAACCTCAAATTTCATTTCCATCTTAGGTATGTTGAGGGTAAATTCTCCTCATTCTTGGAGCCATTTCATTCCCAACACTATGTCCATCTCACCCATGTTGACCACATAGAAATCCATTTGTAACTCATAACCACTCATCAACAAGGTGAAATTATTTACCCATTTGGTGCACATAAGAGTGTATCCATCAACAACTCGGACTCTGAATCCATCAAAATCCTCAGTTTGAATTATGCATCTAGCCACAAAACCCTCATCAATAAAGTTATGTGTTGCTCCCCTATCAAGCACGACAATGCAACAATGTCCCTCAACTAATCCTTTGAATCTGAAAGTAGTCTCATCCTACACATTAGCAAGGAATGCCAAAGGAGTTGAATCACCAATCTTTGAAGATGCCCTCGCATCCTAATGATCCTCTGAAGTTGGTTGATCTGAATCTAAATCCTCATAATATGCCCACATGATACAATTTTATTTGCCCTTAGGTCTCAAAGGAAAGTCTTGATCCTTGTTATATGGTTCCTTACACCAATAGCACAATTTTTTTTCTTCTTAACTCCTCACATGACTCTTCATCAACCGTGGTTGTTGATTTCTTTTTCTTATCAACAATTTGTTGAGAATCCTCATTGCTGATTGAAGGAACATCCTTATGTGATCTCTTGCTTTTTGGGGCTACAAAGTCCATACTCCTAGCCTTTTTCATAGCCTCCTGAAGTGAAGGGGGCTCAAAGGATTTTATCCATCCTCTCAAAGGCTCCAATAGGCCCTCCATGAATAACACCACCAATCGTCTCTCTGAAATATTGGGAACCATTACTGATAATCTGTGAAAGTCAACTATGTAAGTCTCCAAATTCCCAACCTGCTTGAGTTGAGCCAAGTCTCTAAAATATGAATCAAAATCCTTCTTATCAAAACGCTCAACCAGCCTATCCACAAAATCCTAATAAGAGGTGATGTGATTATACTACAATGTGACCATCCCATGATACCACCAATCATGAGCTAATCCCTCCAAATGTAAGGTGGCATACTTGATTGCATCTGCTTCTAACATAGGGCATAGGTTCAAGAAAGTGTCCAACCTGTGAACCCAAGCTTGTGTTGTACTCTTTCCACTTCCATCAAATGTAGGTAATGTGAGCTTGCTAGTTGCTTGCTTAAGTTCCCTATTTTGGTTATGAGGTCTTTGCTCCAATCTAGACCTATAGTATTCTCTCCTTGAATTCACAAATCTATCAAAGTTCATGTGCTCATGTACTTGTGGTGTCAACAAATCCCACTCCTCATTGGCTTCCATAACCACATCTATATACCTTAGTTCTTCTTCTTCAACATTGTCTGCCCCCTACTCATCCCTAAGAAAGGTGGGTCGAGTAGGTCTATCTGCAGTTCGGGAAGGAGTATGATGTGCTTTAGGTGTTCCAACCACACTTTTGTTATCTTCTGCAACCCTGTTGTGTTGCATCCTATTTTCCTTTGCAACCCTATTCTATTGCATCTGCTGCTGCATTATTGTTGCAAAACCTTCGAAAGCTCGAGCCATTTGTTCAAGAAGATCTTCACCATTTCTATCTCCATTGTTTCCCACATTTCTTCTTTCATTTCTTGGTGGACCATCTTCTGCCCTATCACTCATTTCGTCTAATGGTATGTCTTCAAATGAATTATCCTCTATCCAATTACCTTCTTGCTCTGTTCTTGTATGAGTGTAGTATTTATGATGACCTCTCATGTGAAACTTCAACCCTCCAGGATGGCAGGATCAAAGCTCTGATACCACTGTAAAATCCTTTAGCACTTCTGATCTAAAGTTTAGCTCTCAAGGAATATCTTAAGGGTTACCAAAATGCAAAACAAAGATCTTGGTTACTATGAACTTCTAACACTTCAGGATTTTTCACCTAAAGGAGAGGAAATAGACCAAAATGTCAATGTTCACACTTCTTAAACCACTCTAGAAAATTCCCTTCAAATCTGGCCTAATTTTTCCTCAAGGGATTTTGTCAAAAACTTCTGATGTAAACTTTTAGCTTGTTGGTCTGAGATTACAGTCTGATGGTATGCTTGAAAAGTAATGATAAATCACCTCAAATCCTTATGAATCAACACTACAATGATTAGGCTACAATCTAAATAAAAATATGACTCTTTTTGGTCCTTTTCAATGTACATAAATGATTTCTATAAGCAAATTAATCACCTATAGCCAGTGACATTTCTTCATACAATTGACATGCATACTAATGTAATACTCATGAGAGATATAAACATGCTCATAAACAATAATATAAGACCTGCAACTTATATCTCCTTATTGCAATGAAATCCTCAATACAATGAGCTAGATAGATGCCAAGACTCTTGACTTACAAGTCATGCCAATACAATTTTTAAATATGATAAATGTAGCTACCTACAACAACATCATTATTGACAAATCCATATATGAAAACTACCAAAACTAATGTGATGGAACCTGATTACAAGTCGCCCTTGATTGTATATGAAGAAGCAAGCAATATCATCTCTAATTGATCTCTTATAAACCATAGTCAATGGCTCCAAGCTGCCGCCCCTGTTCCTGATATAAATGGAGAAATAAAATTATATACAACACCAAGAAACCTCCAATCACTCTTAACAGAGTCATCTAGACCCCAAAAGCCAAGCATCTCCAACTCTAAGCACAATTGAACCAAGATGGAGCTGTCCCAAGCAAAATCGTGCCTCCTACAAGTTGGAAGCAGCGACTATAAATAAATATAACTTATTATCAACTGATGATGATGTGAATTGATCCTCCAATGATGTAGATTCAAAGCACAAGTTATCTCTAGCAATTCTCCAAATCGTACCATGCAAAATTGGCCCTTGGCCACTAATTTTTCTCAAGTGAAATGACTGAAATGCCACCTCCAACAAATGCAACAATATCAGTTGATATTTTCATAGCCTCAGAGTTTCCAATCAAAGAGAGCTTTCAGTCTCAATGATTGAATGAAGAAGTTGTAGAAAGCATAGGCTTCCCAAATGAAATCAATCAAAACAATATTCAACAACTGGATGAATAGAAGCCCAACCAACCCCTCTATTTATTCTTTTTCTCCAATTCTTCAAGAAGCTTCTAGTATATTATTTTATTTTTAATTAGTGACTTTATGATATAATATTTTATTAAGTCACTTTATTAAATTAATTAAATATAAGGTCACCTTATAATATTGATTTATTTGATAACCTTATAAATAATTAACTTAATACCACTTTTTAATTTAATTAAAATAATCAATTAGTCATCGTCATGAAATATCATTATTTTAGACAACTTAATTAATTAATTTAATTAAATTACACTACCTCCAAAATAGGGACATTACATAAAATGCATACCTTTGCATTTTCACAATTGTTTGGGCCTGCCTTGCTTTATTTATCCCTATTTATGTCTTAATTGGTCCTATTTTGCATCCACAAGCCTAATAAATTATATCTTTTTTTGGCTAATCCTGAGAATCATCAAAGGATAAATGATAATTTAATGATTTTGGTTGTGTCCCTGATTTTTGTGTTGGGACTAAAAATCCACCTAGGGCATCTTTGTCGCCCAAAGTTCTTGGGACCCTGATTTCAAAGGTACCTTAAATGGGTCCCTTTTTGGAGTCTATGCCCCAATTTTCATGCCTCAGGAGTAAGACACCACCTAGGGCATCTTAGTCCCCCTTAGGGTATTTTCAAGATTTAATTTCAAATCTTGGCGGGATTTAGCCTTCTTTAAGTAATGAATTCATATGTCGGCTTGTTGTGGTGTAATTTTAGGATATTAAGCATAGGTATGTATAAATACAAGGTTCTTTCACTCATTTCTCATCCTAACATACCTAGCAATCTAACAAGCATCCAAGCATTCAAGTATTCAAGCATTCAAGAGCAGTCCATCAAGCATTTGGAGCCATCATCAAGATTCAAGCATCAAATTAAAGATCTTCTTGCATCATGTGTGTTTTTGAGCTAACATTTGTGATGTAGGGTTTTGATTCAAGCAAGCAATTCAATTCAAGATCTATCAAGCATTCCTTTGATTCAAGATCTACATTCAAGCTAGCCACCTCACACAAGTTTGCAGATTTCATGACAAGGGTCTAGTGAGTTGTAACATTGCATGTTGTTAATTCATCATTTCCCTTCATTATTCTATTTTATTTCAAGATTTAATTACCAATAAGGGGTTTGACCAAGGCAAACCCCCATTTACTAACAATCAACAAGTTTTTCCTCTCTTACATGTTTGTGATTGTAGATTTAGGTTGAAAACTTGAAGATCATTTGGAGTGCAAAGTTGCAAAGTTGTCATCTTCATGGAATCTCACCTATAGGCCAGATTTGGAAGTTTCAAGACCTAAGATTTGAGAAGAATGTGCAGACATTTAGCCTCAAGATCACATTTGGAAATTTCAAAATTTCAAATCGGGACTAAGATGGTAGTAAGGGTGTCTTAGTTGTTTTGGTGGAATTTTGCAGAGATTCTTTTGGATCCTATTTTGACATTCGAATATTTTGCATTTCCCCCAAAAAATAGCAGTAGGATTAAGACAATAGTAAGGGTGTCTTAGTCCTCCTTGACATATTTTGATAATATTTTTGCATTTCTAGAATCCTGATCACATTTCCAGACTTCCTAGGTGTTGGTATGTGGTGATTGATCATGCTATATTGTACACCTCAGCATGTATCCTTGCTGGAAAAAGAAAAAAACAACTTTGTAAAACCCTAATTATGGAAGCTTCTAAAAATCTTGTTATAAGGGGTTGGGATGGGGGTTACAGTATGTAGAAAAAGGCGATTATTCACGAGATTGTAATATGTTTTGCACTAGATAATCAAATCATTGGATGGATGTGGTTTTGTGGATGTAGCCTAGATTGGGTGAACCACATTAAATTCTTTGTGTTGTCTTGTTTCGTCTATAATTTTTTGTGTTTTATTTCTCTATTTTATTGATCAAATCCACATTTAACTGTTAGATATCTGCCTTCTAACCCTAACACTAGGTACACACATAATAAATTTTTGTTGCTTAATTTCATCATTTGCACTCATCATTTAGCTTGCATTACTAGGTTTTGTGAGTTGAATGCTAAATTATCTTTTCCATGCTTTTTCTTGGTGATGAACCCCTCAAATCTTAAAGAACCCCCTCCTAGGTCTTGTTGATAATTGACTCACCTTTGGGATCGATAGTCAATCCAATTTGGGACCCTAGGAAATTCTTGAATGACCTAAGGAAAATAGTGTCATTTCCAACTACACATTTTCTTTACGATCCATTTTGGTGAGCTTGACATTTTAGAGCATTCATTTTCTGATTGGAAGTCCATTAAAATCCTAGATCTAGGTTGCATTGCATCTTGCATTAGTGAAAGTGCATCTAGGGTTTCTCATATTTGCATTAGTGAAAGTGCCTATAGGTTGCATTTTATTTTCTTGCATCATTTTATCTCATTGAAAAACTGACAAGTGCATTGTCAATCATCCTAATTGCATTTAGAAACATTGTTATTGCACTCAAAATTATAAAACTTGCATTCAACTTTGCATCCAATTGCTTGTCATTAGTTACTTTTTCTTGCATTCATTTGTCCACTTTTCTATTTCTAAACATCAGGTCCCTAGGTAGGTAGCCTCAAGACACTGTAAACAACTCAGATCTTGTTTCTTTTCTAAAAAAATCTCTATTGGGACTAAAATGTGCTTCTTGGCATCTAAGTCCCTCTACGAGTTTCTGGCTCAAAACCCTATCTGTGTTATTTTCTTTTTGTTTCACTTTTTGGAACTTCAAAATCTCACCAATAGGACCACTTGATGCCCTTATTGGTGTCTTAGTCCTTATTGAATTTAACTTTGTAGTTTTGAGGATCATAAATTGCTTTTATGTGCTTTTGGTTGTTGCTTTTAGTTTTTTGTTACAGTTTGCAGAATTGGTGTTATCTCAATTTCCTTCATTTCACGTGTATTTGTCCAATCTTGCATCATGGATATGTGCTTTGGAAAGTTATGGATGTCCTTGAAATCTTTGGTAGATGTTTCAAGTTGTTCTTTCGGAGATGACCCTAACGAAATTGAACTTACTTATGCTCACTCAACTCCTAATGCATGTCCTCTTCGTGATGTTGACATCATTGGAGAAGATGATGATAGCATGGATATGTTCCTAAACAATTGTCTTAACAACCTTGAAGCTAATACTTCTTTTTATCCATCAATGAAACAACCAAAGCCCCCTACAATACCACCTCTTGAGATTTTTGGTTACTTACATTGTGAAACTAAAACAAAATTCGAACCAAAGTTACCTACAATAGGTGAACTTAGATCCTCTAAACAAGCAAAAAATCAACCATTTTATGATAACAAAGAAACAAACACTCCAATAGATCTAGAAGAAACATATGGAAAAGGATTCAAAATCTTGAGTAAACAAGGATGTGATACAACAAGTGAATATGAAATTCATCAACTCCTAGAGAAAATACTAACTAATGAAAACACAAAAGGGTTAGGATATCAAGATCCCCCTCACAACATAAGTGCTCCTAGAGAATACCTAAGGCTTTGTAGTGATGGTACAATGATCTTAGATTCTCCTCCTGATATGAATGTCCTTCCTAAAGAACAACCAAAGCTTCACAATAATGGCAAGGATGATATGATTACCTTAGGTCCTCCTCCTGAACCTCCAATTCAAGAAATTGGTGAATCTAGAAAGCACAAGAGACCCTACAAGCTACAAAAACTAAAGTTCCCTTGTCCACCACCTAAGAGTGAAAGGAAACTACAATTTATTTTGAACAAAGAACTAATAACATTACCACCAATGAAAGAAAGACTAATACTATATCCTAAAGATGCAAAAGTTCCACATTGTCAATACCAAAAAAATCTTGGACAGAGTACTAATGATTGTCATGCATTCAACTTAGTGTTGAAAAACTTTCACTTCGATGGCAATGATTGCCATCCAATAATTCCATATCCTATCATTTCCCCCCTATCATGTAATAGTTGTAGAGTATTATATTCTCACTATTACATGATCTTTCCCATCACCTATCTCGGTTCATTCTTGCCTTGCACTCAGTGGGGGCAAGAAGTAGGCAGCTTTGTCCTAGTAATGCATTTGTCATTGTCCCTTAGGTTTGTTTTATACCTTCCGCTTATACAAACTGAGATTGGGATGTGGATTCAACCTACTTGATGGTTGACCTCATGTGCTTTACTAGTCTTTTTTCTTTCCTTTTTACTTTTTGGTTGATTGCATGTGTGTAATGTGATCCCTCGTAATGTTTTGTTTGATGTTTCCTCTCTATGTGCATTCCTCTATTTGTACCTTGAACATTCTTCTATATGTTGTAAGCTTTTTCCTTTTTATTGATCTTTTCCTTTCTTTTCATTTTTGTCTTGTGTTTTTCGTTTGGGGATGATGCAAGGCATTGATACACCCTATGTCTCTTCCATGTTGACCAAAAATATTTTTCATTATCTTTTATTTTTCTTTCATTTTTATCTTGTGTTTTCCTTTTGGGGATGATGTAAGGCGTCAAGAAACCCTATGTCTCTTCCATGTTGACCCAAAAGGATTTTCATTATTTACGCTCTCTTTATGTCATTCTTCCAGTTCTATGTGTATTTGGGGAATGATGACAGTTTCGAGCTCTCTAATATCATTGTAGCAAAGAAAGATATTGACCCCGAATCCATGGATCCCTTATGTCTTTCTGGGGGGCAACCCTCTTTTCCTTTTTCTTTTTCATGTTTTGGCTAAATTAAAGTAATTTCTCACAACATGGTGTTTAGGAATTTCTTTAAAGTGGGGGCATACATTGGCATCATTTTGGCATTATTTTGGCATTTTTCCATGTTCCTTGATGTGATTTTCTTATTTCATGCAATGTGTTTTTCTCTTTGTGGTGACATTAGGAGTAATGTCCTTAAGGAGCTTGATCTATCTTAGCATATTGCACTCCTCTTAGTGGTGATGCAACACACTACATTCCCTAAGCTGTGAAGCTTTTATCCTTTTATTGGTCCTCTCTTGGAGACATTAGGAACAATGTCCCCTAAGATTAAGATCTCACATGAATTAAGAAAAATCCCTTTGAACATCTCTCTCTTGTTGTGTTGCATTTTTGTACCTTGTTAAAGTCATGGAGGTATGGCTTTGATATGGTCTCGTGGGGCTCACCTAGTGAACAACTAGCTTCACTATCCCTTGTGAGCATGCATTTTATCTTGTACCTTATTAAAGTCATGGATGTATGGTTTTGATATGGTCCCTGGGGCTCACCTAGTGAAAAACTAGCTTCACTAGTGCTTCTGAGCATGCGTTTTCTTTTTGTACCTTATTGAAGTCATGGAGGTATGGATTTGATATGGTCTCCTAGGGCTCACCTAGAGAACAACTAGCTTCATTGTCCATTGTGATCATGCTTTTTTCTTTTTTTCCTTATCATAGTCATGGGGGTATGACTTTGATATGGATCCCTACGGCTCACCTAGTGGACAACTAGCTTCACTAGCCCTTATGAGCATGCATTTTGTTTGCATAGTGGACAACGCATTCCACTTGTAAACCTTTTTTGGACAAACAACCTAGACCCGATCCACAATGCGTTGGATGGCCACCTGAAGCTTGATCCATTGCATTTTTCTTTTTCCTTCTTTGATGGTGTATGTTTGTGATCTAGTTATGGCTTCATATATCATCCACAAGTGTGTTCCTCTGTGCCTATGTTGGTTTTCCATAGGATCTTGATCCTAGGGGCTTGGCCACCCTCTTGATTATTGTCATCCTATCTTACTAGCATTCATAAATTTGAACCCATCTTGATTGTGTGGTTGACTACTTTAGTGTGAGTTTGAAGCAAGTTCATCCTCTCACTAAAGTGGGGGCTAAATTTAGTGTAGGAAAATGCATACCTTTGCATTTTCACACTTTTTTGGGTCTGCCTAACTTTATTTATCCCTATTTATGTCTTAATTGGTCCTATTTTGCATTCAAAAGCCTAATAAATTATATCTCTTCTATGGATAATCCTAACAATCATCAAAGTATAAATGATAATTTAATGATTCTGGCTGTGTGTCCCTGATTTGTGGGTCCGGCTAAGACACCACCTAGGGTATCTTTGTCCCCCAAAGGTCTTGGGACCCTGATTTCAAAGGCACCTTAAATGGGCCCATTTTTGGAGTTTGTGCCCCAAGTTTCATGCCTCAGGGCTAGTGATTTTTTTAGTGGCTAATACTTGTTAATTAACTAATAGTTGAAACTTGGGAATCCAAAATTGGCTAATAGTTTGAGATATAGTGTGACTTGAATCGCCATATTTTTACAAAATTTTATCATAGACTTATTTAAATTGCCAAAGAACTTATTTTATTAAAAAAATTAACTCAAAAATTCACCACAATATTCGATACATGATTAGATCACATTCGCCAAAATTTTATACATTATAGTAGAAATCCATATTAATTCATCAATAGTATCTCATAATTATTAATTGCTTTAGGACCATATTTCTAATATTTAGTTTCCACCATTGATTTACAATATAATCTAATGGTCCTTGTTGTTTTCCACTAGGTAAAATATACCCATGATTTGTAATTATCTTGGGGTCCACAATTTTAGGTCTCATGAGCATTATAAATTATGGGTACATTTTACCTCACAGAGTATGAGGGTTATTAGATCAATGATCTAAAATAAATTGCAAGCCCCATGAGAATTATAGATCATGAGGGTCATTATATTATTATATTTTAAAATTGTTGGCAACACAAGGGTAGACAATTGAGAGGGAGGGAATCAGTTGTCACAAAATTTATACTTATTAAACTTATTCTCAGATCTGATAAACAAACATGAAAGTATAAACCATCACCACATCAGAAACACACATAACACCAAGATTTTTTTGTGGAAACCCTATTAGGGGAAAAACCATAGTGGGTGATGTAACTGTGTCTTCATCAACCTTGACATTAGCACTTTCAATTACTTTCCCCAATCTCTTATTGTATCATCGGTAGGCTTTATTCTTAGTAGAATAACCAAGAAAGATTCCTTCATCACTTCTAGCATCAAACTTTCCTATATCTTCATCTCTTTTGATATAGCATTTACTCCCAAATATTTTGAAGTATCTAATAGTAGGCTTATGACCATACCATAATTTAATATACACTTCTTCTTCAATAATGCTTTCTTCAACCGACAAACCATATCTCCCTAATCGGTCAATTGAAATCCATTAGGTTGCTCAATATACACTTCTTCCAGTTCACCATTTAGAAATGTTGACTTGACATCCATTTGATAAACCTTGAAGTTTTTGTAAGCAACATAAGTAAGAAATAGTCTAACAGCTTCAATCCTAGCAACAAGAGCAAAATTTTCTTCAAATTCAATTCCTTCCATCTGAGAATATCCTTTACACACTAGTCTTGCTTTGTTTCTAACAAATTCACCTTGTTCATTCAGTTTGTTCTGAAAGACCCATTTAGTTCCAATTACATTTTTGTCCTTAGGTCTAGGAACAAGAATCCATGTATCATTGCTTCATTGACACTATTAGGCTCAGTCTTTGAGATCAAATAGTATTCTTCTGTAATTCTTCTCCTAGTTTGAACACCTTTGTTCTTATCACCAATAATTTGATCTTCTGAATGATTTAGTCTTACATACCTTGGAGTCTTAGGGTGTTCCTGAACTTCAGTCTCTTGTGATCTTACTTCTGCACTTCCACTAGTTCCTTCCTCTTGATTTTCTTGATTCATCAGAATGATCTGAACTTGATTTGTAGTATGAAATTTCTTTCCTTTATCTAAACTATCATTCTGATCATCTAAATCATATATGCAAGTTTTGGATGATCTAACTATGTATTCATCAACCTTAACATTAACACTTTCAATTACTTTCCTCAATCTCTTATTGTAGTACCGATAGACTTTACTCTTAATAGAATAACCAAGAAAGATTCCTTCATCACTTCTAGCATCAAACTTTCCTATATCTTCATCTCTTTTGATATAACATTTACTCCCAAAGATTTTGAAGTATCTAATAGTAGGCTTACGACCATACCATAGCTCATAAGGAGTCTTACCAGTATCACCTTTGATTTGTACCTGGTTGAGAGTGTAAATGACAGCTTTCACAGCTTCTCTCTAGTAGATATGCAAAACATTTCCTTCTAGCTTCATAGTTCTTATAACTTCTTGAATTTTCCTATTCTTCCTTTCCACAACTCCATTTTGTTGAGGGGTCCACAGTGCAGATAATTGTCTCTTTATCCCATGCTCTTCACAAAAAGAATTAAACTCATCAGAAGTGAATTCACCACCTCTATCTAATCTCAGAAATTTAATCTTCAGACCTATCTCTGTCCCAACCATAGCCTTAACAATCTTGAATTTATTTAGAGCTTCAAATTTTTCCCTTAAGAAAGTAACCCACATCAATCTAGAATAATCATCAATAAGTAACATGAAATACCTATCTCCTTGTAAAATTATGACTCTAGAAGGACCACACAAGTCAGCATGCACAAGCTCCAATACTTCATTCGAACAATGTTGCTTGCTATGAAATGAAACTCTAGTTTGCTTCCCTAACTGACATTCCTTACATATAGCATTAGTAGGTTTTATCAACTTAGGAAGATCTCTCACTAATTGAGTAGAAATTCTCTTGATAATATTATCAAAGTTTACATGACACATTCTCCTATGTCACAACTAGCTTTCATCAACTTGAGAAATTAGATAACTTTTACCAGTAGCATTTAGGTGAAAGATATTACCTTTTGTTTTTGTACCATAAGCAATCACATTTCTGGAACTCCCCGATATTTTGCACTTTCCATTCTTGAATTGAAGATTGTATCCCTTGTCAACCATCTGTCCAACACTTAAGAGATTATGCTTCAAACCTTCCACATATCGAACATCATCAGTATTATGCTTACCATCAAGAGAAATGGATCCTCTGCCATGGATTACACCATCTTTGTCATCACCAAATCTTACAACACCACCATCATACTTTTCCAAGCTCACAAATTTACTTTTATCACATGTCATGTGATGAGAGCATCCACTGTCAATCACCCATTCATCTTTTTCTTCAACTTTGGAAGCTAGAGATTTCTCCACATTTGTGCAACTAGCAGATTCAGTAGGTAATGGATCATTTTCCTTGATAGCAATAAATACCCATTCATCCTCACTTACATTCCCTTTATCAAATTTATCATCTGTCACACCTTCATCAACAACAATATAACACTTTCTTTGGAATCTAGGCTTGTTAGGTCTTGGCTTAGGAACTCTTTTCGGACACCTTGAGGAAAAATGACCTATCTTATTGCAAGAAAAACATTTAATAGACAATTTCCCTTTATACTTACCTTCTCCTCTAGATTCCCTCTTCACAATAAGTGCTTAAAATCTTCTAGTTTTCTCTCTTCTTCAATCTCTCTCATTTCCTCCTCATACTTGAACATCTTTCTAGAAGAAATTTCGCCCAAATCATATCTTTGCTTATCTTTTCTAGACATAGTAGCTTTGAATATAGATTTTGTCTTAGGAAGAGAATCACCAAACTCACTTAACTCAAAAGTAGTAAGCTTACCAATCAAAATGTCTCTGGTTACATTTGTCACAATTTGGATCTCCTCAATAGTAGTAGCTTTGGATTTTTATGCAACAGGAAAGGATCTGAGCACTTTAGCAACAATCTCTAATTCTTCCAATGTTCCACTAGCACATTTGATATTACACACAAGTTCATTCACTCTTTGCATAAAAGAAGTGATGTTCTCATTCACCCATTCTCAACATTTCATATTTCCGTTTTAGGCTTTGCAACTTAGAAATATTAACATGGACATCACCTTCATACAAATTTTCCAACTTTTTCCAGATCTCATAAGCAATCTTCAGCTCCATTACATTTGTCATTTCAAAATCAATCAAAGCACTCAACAATGCTTCCTTAGCCCTGATATTGTTATCAGCTTCCTTAATCTCATCTGTAGTAGAAGGACCATTCTGTGGAATGATATACCTATTCTTTGTAATTTTCCAGTAAGGTTCACCAATTCATCTCAGATGACACTCCATTCAAGTCTTCCATAGAGAATAATTAGTTCCATCAAATCTCAAACTATCTTTCTTATATGTTGACATCCCAAATCACCTCAAGCTATTAAACTTCTTCCAAGGAACCTACTCTAATACCAATTATTGCAAACACAAGGGTAGACAACTGAGAGGGGGGAGAATCAGTTGTCACAAAATTTATACTTATTAAACTTATTCTCAAATCTGATAAATAAACATGAAAGCATAAACCATCACCACATCAGAAACACACATAACACCAAGATTTTTTTACGTGGAAACCTTGTTAGGGGAAAAACCATAGTGGAGATTAGTCCACAAGATTATACTCTATTAAAAGTATAAAAGAATTATAAATGGGAATGCATATACATTCAGGCACATTGCCTAGAGCTCACTACTCAAATACAAAAAGGCTTACTGCCCAAAGGAAGTGTCACTGCCTTATAGAAACATTTGGATTACATCTAGAAGATTTTGAATTGAGAAAATAACATATGCTAATGCCTCATTATAGTTTTGGTTAAGCACATAAACACCTGTTCACTCTACTTCACACTTTACTTATGCCTTCAAAAGATCAGAACATTATTCACATACAACACTCACACACTTCTCACACCACCTACACCATTTCCTTCAAATGGTATAAATCAAACATATATATCTGTGACTAAGGATAAGATAGACTACATGTTGGCTTTAACAAAATATAAAACATGTAAAAACTATCGGCTCAATCCATAAACAATTTTCCATGCGCACCAACCAATGTCAGCCAAAACATAGTGAAGACCAAAAAAAACATCCTCAAACATGAAACACCTTAAACAATTATGCCTCAAAGATCCACAACACGCTACAATCATCCTATCGGCCATGATCATGAAAAACATGAACTCACAAAAGAAAATCACCAATCGCGAGCACAACGATCAATGCAGACGTACAACATAGATAGAGCATGAACTAGAAACATCCATACGCATCATGAATCACCACAAAATCATTTGCAACAACTCAAGTTACTAGAATCACATCATCTTCTTTCAAGAACACCAACTGAAGCAACAGAACAACTGTCAGAACACAAATATTCATAACTCGATCAAATCTTCATGAGGATATCTGAAACTTTACGTGGATAAACTAGATATACTCAACAAAAAACTCTTTAATCCACAACCTCTTAACATCAATACACTGAGCTAGCCAACAACATGATGGCTACACTAAACTTCACTACATCACAACAACCTGCAACTTATTTTATTACAATTTTCTCAATATCCTTGACATATACAGCCTTAAAAACATTAATTCCAATAGTGTTGACATCAATGACAACCACATATCAGCAATAACCAACAAAAACAATGGTGGTCAATAAATATTATAGTCTACCCCTTAAACCCATCGATAATTTTCACCCTCGGGCCCTCACTTTTCCATGAGAATTATTTTTATATTGGATGGATTTGCCATTATAATTAATGCATTTTCCTATTATTTTTCAAGATTCGCCAAAATTTTCTACAAAATTTTAGAGATGTAAAAAAATCACTAAGAAAATTAATATTTAAAAAAAAAAAAAAAGATTCACCAATACAAATTAATTTTCTTTTGTAAAGAAATGAAAGATTCGCTAGGATTTTATATCTTTTTTTTGAGATGGGTTTCTTAAAGTTATCATTGCTCGGACTAAGATGCCACCTAGGGTATCTTAGTCCCCCTTAGGGTATTTTTCAAGATTTAATTTCAAATCTTGGCAGATTTAGCCTCCTTTAATTAGTGAATTCATATGTTGGTTTGTTATGGTCCAGATATTAAGCATAGGTAAGTATAAATACAAGGTTCTTTCACTCATTTCTCATCCTAACATACCTAGCAATCTAGCAAGCATCCAAGCATTCAAGTATTCGAGCATTCAAGAGCAGTTCATCAAGCATTTGGAGCCATCAAAGATTCAAGCATCATATCAAAGATCTTCTTGCATCATGTGTGTTTCTAAGCTAACATTTGTGATGTAGGGTTTTGATTCAAGCAAGCAATTTAATTCAAGATCTATCAACCATTCCTTTGATTCAAGATCTACATTCTTGAGCTAGCCACCTCACACAGGTTTGTAGATTTCATGATAAGGGTTTGGTGAGTTGTAACATTGCATGTTGTTCATTCATCATTTCCCTTCATTATTCTATTTCATTTCAAGGTTTAATTACCAACAAGGGGTTTGACCAAGGAAAACCCCCATTTACTAACAATCAACAAGTCTTTCCTCTCTTGCATATTTGTGATTGCGGATTTAGGTTGAAGACTTGAAGATCATTTGGAGTGCAAAGTTGAAAAGTTGCAAAGTTGTTGTCACGTCTTCACGGAAACTCACCTATAGGCCAAATATGGAAGTTTTAGGACCTAAGATCTGAGAAGAAGGAAGTGCAAAAATTTAGCCTTGGGATCACATTTGAGATTTCAAAAATTTAGATCGGGACTAAGACGGTAGTAAGGAATCTTAGTCCTCTTGGTGGAATTTTGCAAAGATTCTTTCGGATCCTATTCCGACATCCGAAGATTTTTTATTTCCCCCAAAAAACTACAGCAAACTAAGATAATAGTAAGGGCATCTTAGTCCTCCCTGGCATATTTTGACAACATTTTTGTATTTCCAGAATCCTCATCACATTTCCAGACTTCCCAAGTACACACATCAAACTTTCTATTGCTTAATTTCATCATTTGCACATTCATTTAGCTTGCATTACTAGGTTTTGTGAGTTGAATGTTAAGTTGTCTTTTCCAAGCTTTTGCTTGGTGGTGAACCCCTCAAAGCTTAAAGAACCCCCTCCTAGGTCGTCCTTTTTGAGAATTGACTCACCTTTGGGGTTGATAGTCAATCCAATTTGGGACCCTAGGAAAAATAGTGGCATTTCCAACCACTTTTTCTTTACGGTTCAAATTCTTATATACAAACTATTCAAAAATGAAATATAAATTAAAAAAGTATCACAAAATTAATATATATTAATTCATAAAAATTATTTATTTATAATTAATAATTAATAATTTAATGTTCTTTTTGTCTTTAAAAAACAATTCAAAAATAAAATATATGAAAACCTTTTTGCAACTTTTTTTTTTTTTAAATTACTTCTGAAATATTTTTAAATTACAGATTAAAATTTACTTTCATAAAACTTATTTATTTATAATTAATAATTAATAATTTAATCCTCTTTTGTGTTTAAAATGGAATTCAAAAATAAAATATATGGAAACCCTTTTTTAATAAATAATTTCTTTACAATTCTATTTATGAATTACAGATTAAATTTACTTTTTTACCTCTAAATTATTTTTTGAAAAATATACAAATTATAGAAAGTAAAAACTATTTTATTTATTTTAGTAAGTAAAAATTAAATGCACATGATACTTACTTGTAATGTTTTGCCTAACTATCCCTTAAATTTTTCCTAAAATAATTGATGCACCTTCTCTCAATTCATAAAATTTATTAATTCCTTTTCTTGAAATAATTGTTGCCACTATAGGTTACACCTCTTAACGTAAATATAAACCATATTAAAATTCTTAAAGGTAAAATTCTAACTTTTATATCTAAATTTAAAGTAACACCAAACTTAAAAAGTGAAAATAAAATGAAACCTTATTAAAAAGATAAAATGTCAATTTGTAATTTATTGATTTATTATTATTATTATGCCGAGAGGTGTACTACAATGGCATCCACCAAAAAGCAATGTGTAAGGAAAAACTCTTTAGCTAGAAATTGACATTCAAATGACATGCAAATCCATATCCACTCTTAAATCTTATCTTCTTATCTAATGAAAAAACAATGCAATCATTATTGTTAACTTCCTAAAATGAATTTAAAAAATAGTTTTCTTTTTAAATATTTTCAATAAAACTTAAATATTATTTTAAAATAGTTACAATTTACAATAATATTTAATTAGGGTTAGGATTAGAGTTTTGATTTTATTTAATTCATTTGTATTATGATTTTTTAAAATGCATTTTTTAAGTATAATTTTATTTTATAATTATACTAAAAGAAAAAAAGAATAGAAAATTTGATTTTATAGATACATAAAATGATGGCCAATAGGTAATGGATAAATAAGTTTTAAAATTAAAAGGAAAATTTATCAAAAATCTGTGTAAGCAAAAACTCTTCAGCTAGAATTTGACGTTCAAATGAGATGCACTTGGCAATAAAATCTTGAGTTTTTTTGCTTTGTTTTCAAAAGCTATTATTTTTAGTATTATTTTTAATTTTAAAGTTGTTATGGAGCTTCCTATTTAATGCTCGTTTCAAATTGCAATCTTATAGAATATTGATAATCAAATTCTAATACAATCCATCCTACCAAATTGATCTCCTCAACGGGTTTTGCCACTGGAATACCGATTTGTTTAAATTCATTTATCAACTAATCCTTCTTGTGTGAATTATTATTTTCTAATTTTTCTGATTTTCTATAGGTTCATTATTGTTGATAGATTAACTCATATGTCACTTTGAAGGAATTGCAAGGTTGCCCATACCATTGATTATACATGTATTTCAAAATTTCTTAACAAAAGTGTATGGAGAACAGTTCAAGATAAGATTAAATTTTATGATATAAATATGTTTTATCGCTTGGCAGGAGGAAGAGGATACTAGATGAAACTTCAACATAAAATCTTTTGATTCCCAACACTTATTCAAATGTAGATCGACACAAGGTAGCATCAACAAACAACGATTTCCAGTAACAATATAATCTTTTGCATTAATGACCCAATTGGTGGGCGCCTTGATGGTGACTCATAGAGCCTCCAATGGTCGCTAGCCCTTTAGAGGAGGTGGCCTATGCATGAATGCACAACCGAATCCCCTTGGGTTGAGTTCCTATTTTCATTGTTTTTAGCATAAATTTATACTCATGTAATCAAAAGATATATTTATACATGTATTAGGGAGATATATTTTATATAATTTTAATAAATGTTCAAGTTATGTTTATTCATTTATCTATAGTTTATCATTAATCTAAATGTATTTATGCTACCCCTTTTTAAAATTTGAAAGGAAATCAGTAGGTATTTATTTTTAATTTTAGAAAGACAACTCTATTCACATAGGCAAATTTATATGATCCGTATAACTATATCTATGTAAACTAACATTCATGAAATCGGGTATGGTCTCAACAAATTGAGCAGCAATATATTTAGCAGTGAATGTATATTGGAAAAAGGAAAAGTAACACAAGTGTGGTCCTATTCTGGTTTTGTTTCCAAAGGAATGGATAACATCAGTTTCTTCACTCTACTTGGTCATACCTTAACTTATTCATCACATTAATTATTAATATAATATAGTGTACTTTTAAGTGTGTTGCAAGCTTCATACAAATAAGTTGGAATATTAATGCTATTAAATTTCCACAATCCATAATAATCTGAGAAGCATATTTCTGGATTAGATTGTGTAAGCTTTTTTTAGATCAAATTATGAATAAATAAAAAAACGTTTCGGATCACACTCCGTGATCCATCATCAGGATAGAGAGCTCAAGGAGATGAAAGTAGTTTGTTGCAGACCCAACAGGTATAAAAAGAGGCAGAAAGATGAAATATGCTTCTCAGAAGTTGGAATATTGTTGTGTGTAGTAAATTGAATGCATTCCTTTGGCTTGGGAATTTTCTTTATTATTTATTTATTTTAAATATGAAAATAAAATGTTTTGTTGCTAGGAGGATGCTTGTGTTTAGACACTTAAAAAGTGAGTCTAACACCTTTGCCATACTTTTTTGTAACTAATAAATCATTTCACGATTTTGAAATCTAACTTCAAATTCTTATTTCACTTGTTAACTAGGAGATACATAAAATGTTACAACAATACTTTTTACATTAATCAACATGGAGTGTTATGTTATTAATATATATATAATATTAATATATTTAATAGAATCTATGTGGAATTTAAATGCAATAAAAAAAAACACATAAAGCAAAGAGATTTGACAAAAAAAAATCAAAGAGATTTGTTGAAACAAAAAAAATCAAAATCAAAGATATCTGATCATAAAAAGAAATCAAAGATAAATCACAACTATTTATAATAGTAAAAAACTACTATTTTTTTTATTAAACATAGACATAACATAGACATAAATATGTATGCTAGTTAATATTATTATTTAAAAAATATATCTATTTATTAAAAATATTATTATTTATCTAAAAGTTTAAGTTTAAAAAGTTTAAAAGTCTACGTTTTAAAAGTTTCAAAGAAAAAAATTACAATTCTTATCCCATCTTTTCTTAATTTAAAGTTAAGACTAGATAAGAATGTAGTTGTTTTTCTTTAATTATATATTATATTTTTTAATATTTTAGAAAATTTGATGGTTGAGATCATTTCAATCGTCTTGCACCCTTCTCCACAATATTCAACCATTGAATTTTAGGTCATTCACTTACCTTTAGTGTAATTAAAAATAAATAAATTAGTTTTAGTAATAACTTGTTTATAATTATCTAAATTAAGAATGATATAGATATGTAGTTAAATATTTATAGGGTGGCTACACATGTGTGGGAGGAACTCACACGTGTGAGCAACCAATGGAAGGGTTGGTCAAAGATGAGGTGGAGGGTGATGGTGACTCATCCATGCTCACACTAGTGTAAGCATTGAAGAAGGTTAGTGACACTTCTCATATGATGACAAGATTGGAGATTTGGATGAATTGAGAAAAATGTCAATGAAGATTAATACTAGCACTTATACCTAGTATTACGCCGATAGAAAATTATATGTATGCTAATATAGAGTACATGGATTAAATAGTTAATAATAAGTGCTAAATAATGGAATGAAATAAACTTAGACAATTCTAGATTTTTTCCACTTAGACAAATCTAGATTTTTTCGTTAAAGAAATTAGGTATTATCTGATTTTGAAATATTTGCATGCAAATTTAAAACATAAAGCAATGCAAATGAAAAATAAAAGTTGCGATCAAATTGGAAAAAATATTGTAAATGGAAATATAATGTTCTCATCCAACAATGAAATTAATATTTATCTAGCTTTTAAAGGCTTTCACCTGATATTTTGGAAGCTTTTACCATTAAACGACATCTTAATTACCATTTAACAACAGTGAAATTGTTTTCTATGACTCAACATTATTTGTAGGCGTGAGACTTTTTTCAGGTTCAAATCTTAGACTATATGTAGCCTATTGGCTAAAAAGATTAATTAATCAATTAATCAAGTTTTGAAGAATTATTAAGGATTATGATTGATTTAATTAAATTAAAAGGGGGAAATGCAATAATTTAAATATAATTTAATTAATTACGAAAAACTAGCAAAGTGGTGAATTATGGGAATTATTTATTTATTTATGTAGTATGTAATCGATTTCGAGGTATCTACAACTACAAATCCTTAAGCATTGGTACACGACATCAATTAAAACAAATAGAGTTGCAAAAGTGTTCATTTCACCAGATTAAATTTACAAGGTGTAGAATCAATCTAAAGATGTGGTATCAACTTGCATAGAATCTTAGATCTATATTAAATTCTACTTATTTGGGGATGAGGTCCCCCCTTTATGAGGTCCCCCGTTCATGACCTCATCGATTGATTGTTCCGAGTCAAAAATATTTACCCCTCTTAATAAAAAAAAAAAAAATTCTACTTATTTAACACATCAAAAACACTTACCTATAATTAAATTTTGCACAATATCAAACTCAATTCTTCTAAATTTATCCTACGTTTATTACCAACATTAATTGATTAATTTTCCTCGAGACAAGAATATATATTTTTTGGAAGGAAACGTAATGGACAAACATTGAAAGGTGATAGTATTCAATAGCGACTAAAATTGCTTGTTTTTTTCTAAAACACGTAATCTTACGCGTTTTCTAAGCCGTGTGAACCGAACATAAATCCAAAAAGAAAGCGGCAACAAGTCAAACATAGAGATTAAAAAGGTGAGGCCGTAAAGGGACGAACGACTCCTCAACTTGGAGAAAACGAACTGTATACCTACTGTAAATTATTTAAGATGTTTCCTACTCTATAATATTATTTTTATGTTAATATTAATATAACATCTACGAAACTTGTTATAATTATTTTTAAAACTAAGTAATTAATTTTGGCTATAATATTATTTTTATTTTATAGTTTCCCTAAAGTCCCTTGAAGCAAGTAACCAAGAAGTTGACACCGTGGAAACAAGTGAGAAAAACCATGCGGACTATCTCGTACATTGGACGACGGATGGCGGCCCCTTTAACTATAGTTGACTTGACTTACTCCAAAACTCTTACAGATATCACGATTCCCAATGCCAGCGAAACGGAGTGGAGGTTTCGGATGAATATCCGTCCCAAGATGCCAGATTCCTATATGCCTATATAATAGGTTTCTTTTATTATAATTCGTATGGAGTAGCTCAGCAGGACACATACTCTTTCAAGGAAATAAGGTAAGGTCTTCGATCTGGATTCTGCACCAGGCATCTGGTCTTACTGCTTTTTCTCTTTCTGGCTTTACTTTGCTCCCCTTCTGGAAGCTTCTTCTGGAATTGGGGTTTATAGTTTAATGGACTCTTTTAGGGTGAATTCGCAGTTTGTTCTAAAACTGTCATTGGCTTCTGTTGCACTTGTTAGAATTCGTTTGCCTCCGAGAGATTTTTATTGCAAAACTGCCTTTGAGTGTTGTTGTCAGAGATTTTATGGCATGCCGCTCTGTTCTGTGACTTATTATTCTGATTTTACCGGTGAATGTTCAAATTTATGGTGTAATTTCTGATTGGCTGTGCTAAACTTTTTTCTTTTGAAGAACTTAATCATACCCTAACCAGAATAAAGAGTCCATAGAAAAAGCTCCGTCGCAGAAGGCCTTGATTTAGTATTAGAGCATGGCTGCAATTTAATGGAAGGTTTTGAGTTCGAATCCCAATCTTAGGTAGTTAATATCAAATAATATTAGAGCCATGCTGTAAAGAGCACCAAATTGTAGCTTATAGGGAAAAGAGAGAGCCAAATCCCGTAGCCTAGGCCTCTGATTCAGTAGTAGAGCATGGCTGCAGTTTAATGGAAGGTCTTGAGTTCGAATCCCAATCTTAGGTAGTTAATATCAAATAATATTAGAGCCACGCTATAAAGAGAGTACCAAATTGTAGCTTATAGGGAAAAAAGAGAGCCAAATCCCCGTAGCCGACTCAAAAGCAAAAGCTCGATTAAGAAGGGATCAGTAGCAGCAGTACTCGGTATATAAAGGGAAGTTCCTAGATTTAAGTCCTCCACGATCCATGCAAAATACCCAAATCTACTCTGTATTTTTTTACAGAGCTATTGACCCATTTCCTCCTAGAAATATATAGTTCATTTTCTTTATCTTCTCTGGAAATTAGTTTTAGGAAATGAAGCCGGTTGTTGAAATCTTTGAACAGCTTCAATTAATAATTATTTTTCTTTGTTGCTGTGCAGAGCTGAGAGAGAGGCGTGAGATTTGAATTATGGCGAAGAAGCAGCTGGAAGTATTGAACGCCTTGGATCTTGCAAAAACGCAATGGTACCACTTTACGGCAATCATTATTGCAGGCATGGGCTTCTTCACAGATGCCTATGACCTCTTCTGCATTTCCACAGTGACGAGGCTCCTGGGGAGAATCTATTACTACGAGGAGGGCAATTCGAAGCCCGGCTCTCTGCCTCCGAACGTCTCGGCCGCCGTTAATGGAGTGGCCTTGTGCGGAACTTTAGCTGGACAACTCTTCTTCGGCTGGCTCGGGGACAAAATGGGGCGGAAGAAAGTGTACGGAATGACGCTCATGCTGATGGTGATCTGCTCCATAGCCTCCGGTCTTTCCTTCGGCCACACGGCCAAATCTGTGATGACAACGCTCTGTTTCTTTAGGTTCTGGCTGGGCTTCGGCATCGGCGGAGATTATCCTCTGTCCGCCACAATCATGTCTGAGTACGCCAACAAGAAAACCCGTGGGGCGTTTATTGCGGCCGTGTTCGCCATGCAAGGGTTTGGAATCCTGGCAGGCGGTGCCGTGTCCATTATAGTGTCAGTCGGGTTCAAGAAGCATTTTAAGGCTCCAGCGTATGAAGATGATCCCAAGGGCTCGACTGTGGATGAGGCGGACTTCGTGTGGAGGTTAATTCTCATGTTCGGAGCCATCCCGGCAGCAATGACTTATTACTGGCGAATGAAAATGCCGGAGACCGCCCGTTACACTGCGCTCGTGGAAAGAAACGCGAAGCAAGCCGCGGCTGACATGTCGAGGGTTATGCAGGTAGATATTGAAGAAGACCGCTCAAAGATCGATGAGATTGCGTCCAAGGAACCGAGCTTCGGCTTATTTTCTGCACAGTTCGCGAAACGGCACGGACTGCATCTGCTAGGCACAACTTCCACCTGGTTTCTGCTGGACATCGCCTACTACAGCCAAAACCTGTTTCAGAAGGACATCTTCACGGCCGTCGGATGGATCCCCGCGGGTAAAAAAATAAACGCCATTGAAGAAGTTTATCGCATATCAAGGGCACAAACGATCATTGCTCTGTGCTCTACCGTACCGGGCTACTGGTTCACAGTCTTCTTTATCGACCGCATTGGTCGGTTCACCATTCAGCTGATGGGATTCTTCTTCATGACGGTGTTCATGTTCGCTCTGGCCATTCCGTACAACCACTGGCGAGGTACCAAATGTGGCGACTCCTTCTGCGACGGCAACCATGTTGCCTTCGTTGTTCTTTACTCCTTCACCTTCTTCTTCGCTAATTTTGGTCCCAACAGCACCACTTTCATCGTCCCAGCGGAGGTGTTCCCGGCCAGGCTCCGTTCGACGTGCCATGGCATTTCGGCTGCGGCGGGAAAGGCAGGAGCCATTGTGGGAGCCTTCGGTTTTCTGTACGCTGCTCAAAGCACCCACCAATCTGAAGTAGACCACGGATACCACAAGGGTATTGGCGTCAAGAATTCTCTCATTCTTCTGGGAATAACCAATGCTTTCGGCTTTCTTTTCACGTTTCTGGTGCCTGAAACCAACGGCAAATCCCTCGAAGAGCTCTCCGGCGAGAACGAAGAAGAAGAAGGAGAAACTGAGCTTGCACGATCTGTTTCAACTACCAGAACCGCACCAGCTTAGTCAAAGTCTGCGCGTAAAATATGGAAAAACCAAAAAGAAAGTATTATTGACAATTCCAAGAACAGGAAATGTTCTTCTGCTGTAGAAAATATTATAGCGAAGTCCTTGGTAAATTTTTAAAAGAAAGGCTCCATTTTTCTTAGTCATGGACAAAGGGGCTTCTAGACTGCCATAGTTGAAAGTAAATTCAGGAGCTTTCTTATTGTAAGTATAATCTATGTATGTTGAGTTTTGGATGAAGCAATATGATATAGTTTTTTTCTTTTTATTGGAGTAAGAAAAATCATCAATAAATCATCAATAGTTTTTTTTTTTTATTGAGTAAGAGCATGCGTAATTGTTATAGTTCTACATGTTAATTAAAGGTCCATTAAAAAATTTCAAATGTATCAATAGTTGTTCATTTTATATCCAATAGTTACAAACAAAATGCTTAATTGGATCAACTATGCATATGTATTGGACCAAGAGCACAGGATTAGGCATTTATGCATATGTATTGGATAAATTGTGCAAATTTTGTGGTGGTCAAAGCGAACTGGTTTAGGGACAATAGAGAATATGTATTAGGCGACATTTTGTTTAATTATGGGTAGTCAAATCACAACTATTGGACATTATATAAACGGGTATTGGGTATTATATTTACGATTGGGTGCACAACTATTGGACCCCGCACGACTATTGGGCCCTCTCCCCTAACTAAAGGAGTCTGGATCGTTTTAAAGTGTTTATGAGATCCGAAAAAAATGGGCACACATGTTTAGTTAATGAAGCACTTTACATGTCTAGTTAATGAAGCACTTTAGGGCGCGAATTATTCACCCACGGGGAATAATGTCCCCTATTTTTCTCTAGTGATTGGAATTTCTCAGCCCCTTTTTCCCTCGATCTCGGAAGCGATTTCCTTGCTATCTTATTGGTTCGAGGATGAGCTGGATACAGGTAAAGACACCGTACAATATACGGAGGCTGATATCTTAAAAATATCTATTTAAAATAGATATAGAGATATAATTTTGACTTCTTTATTTAGTTTATATTTTAAATGTATAATTATGGAGGGAGGTGAAAAGTTTTATGAAACTAAATATTTTAATAATATATATTATTATATTTTTTAAAATAAATAGATTCTTCAATTTTTAATAATGTTTATTTTATAAATTAACTTATTAACAATTCAAAACATTTAATGAAAACATCTTAAGAAAAATCTATGTAATAGTGATTGTGAGATAAACTTATTTTTCATTGGGTATGAAATTTAAGTGGAATATGCACCTAAAAATATCTCTTAAATTTTTTTATATATTTTGTAAAGACAGATATACTATGTATTTTATTATTTTCTTTATAAAATACATATTCCTTTTTATTTATATTGTCTCTTAAAATATTAAAATTTTATTTTTATTCTATTAATATTTAAATTTAAAGTTTTACTCACTATTTTATATAATATCTACATATTTAGATAAATAATATTGATTTTGTAAATTGGAAATAAATTATTTATCACATATTTAATCATATAATTATTTTATAAGTATTATCTATTGTTTTATTTACTAAAATATTATAGTTACTATTTTATTTACTATTAAATAATTATTTCATTAAAATTATTGTATTCACTATAATTATTTTATATTTTTTTGTTAACATGCTTACACCATTACACTTCACTTCTTTTTATCACTATGTTTCTTGTTGTAGTTATTATTTTAGGTTATTTCATTTTTTTATACGAAAACTAAATGTCCCTATCTATAGTGGGTTTTTCAATATAGCTAGCTATTTTGTCTCATGATTCCCAACAAACTAATATAAATATACAAATACAAAAGTAATTAGAACTATTTTATTTACTTATGACTCATTTTGTTTTATTTGAGATATTTTAATCTATATTGTTTATTTTATTTATTTTTTAGTAAAACACTACTTTTTTATCAATGAATTGGCATTAAGGAGTCATACCCCATAAAATAAAATATTTAACCAAAATTTAAAAGTCCAAAATGGTAGCTCCATAGGAGACCAAAAGTCTTGTTATAAATAGTCATACATATAAATATTTACACTTATATTTCTATATTCTACTTACTATATTTTATGCTTATACTCTTACTAATTAGTCACTCCATGTGCAATCATAGCATCATCATCTTTTCAAGTTTGAATATTTAGATTCCATAAAAAATGACCAGTCCAATCCTTTTGCATTCAAGACATTGGCAACAACCTTAAAAAATGCTAGACCCCACCTTGCACTATGTTTGCATTCAACATATTTTTCACCCATTGTGCATATGATGAAAGGCACCCATGATATATTGTAGTGTGGGTAGATAGAGGACCATGTGCCCAAATCAAGAGGGAACCCCATCCCCAACACCATGTCATCCACCACTTTCTTCATACCACCATGTCATTTCAGCTTAATCAATGCTTCAACCATCACCTTAATGCAATCCTTCAATTCATCCAAGTCCAACATTATTGCTATAAATATTAAAGCAATATCAATATTAAACGTATCGCAATGAGACATAGATATCAATGATTTACCAAGAAACATTCACACAACCTACAACACCAATGTAGACTTAGTTTTAAACACTTTCTTCTATCATAGCTCTAATGTCTCTCTCTTAAAATCTATTTGCCTCTTTTCTATTGTGAGGCATACAGTCAAGTCTATTTCTTCATTTGTAGTGACTCTCTAGTTGATATCAATAGATCTCCTCACACACACCTATCAACATTCAATATCATCATTAATCAATTATTAATTGTGTACCATCCTGACAATTCTCACAAGTAGCAAGCCTTGAAACTCAATTGACCAACTGCATCATTTCATTGTATGATCATGTCACAAAAATGATAATCTTCCCACACTTTCTAGTCTAGCATCTACCAACTTTCCTTCCAAATCAGTCACTACATTGGAAAAAATTATATGCCCTTCTATTAGCTTCCATGTACATGTGTTGCATGTAGAGCACGTCAAATAAATTCAACAACTCTTGACAACACTAGAGAATATTATTCAATTTCAAGTTTAGAATCTCTCCACTATGAATAATGTTAATTGTTATCAACGAGACTTCCTCAATTATTAACAATATACTACTTTCACTTTTTATGTATCTTATAATTTTGTTTTTGGAAAATCTACCCACCATTAAGTGTTATAAATAATGGCTAATTAATTTTTTATAAACTCAAAAAATAATAATACACTATTCAAAAAAATGGTGAGCCTTAAAGTTAACACAGGGCCAAGCCTAAACAACAAGATGAAATAACAAAATAAATTATAGTGGGGCTAAGCCAAAACAACAACCAACAAAGCCACTAGACATTGAGAGATACACCGTTAATGAATCATGGTCATTTGATTTTCCCCATACATTAGTGGGAATGGAAGCATCAACGATTAGTTCCCAACCAGTAAGAGCACCCTCATTTTCTTTATCTTCATCTATAGGGTGTACACAAATAGGATAAATTGCTAGATCTAGGAAAGGAAGCTTGTCAAAATTCAGCTAACTGGAAGCACCACACCCATGTAAAGAGGTTGAAGGTAGATAAGAAGGCTAAGATCACCCACTAGCAACATGATCCCTAGCTCATTTGGAAGTTGGTTGAGAGCCATGTGATTGGAGCCCATGATCTCTTTTGGTAGGTTGGTTATGTCGACATAGAGAGGAGTGGCCTTGGTAGGAGATAAAAGGAGATGAAACTTTAGTAACTATACGAGGGCATTACTTAAATGATCTAAAACTATGTGTAGATGAGGCACTTCAAGTATAACTTTATTTTCTTGCACTTGAATTTACATAAGCACACTAGAGAAAATCATATCTTTAATGTGAAGTTAAAAATAAATATCAACTACACAACCAGTAAAAAATAGTAGAATTTATCTTTCCAAATGATAAATATAATCTCCACCGTGAAAGCATTACCAAATCTAGATAAATTTGAAAAGGAGGCAAGTCAAATCCCTTGGCCAAAATGTTATGATATTTCTTGGAAATAAATAACAAATATATAATATAGCATACCACTTCAAGGGGATTACCTCTAATTATTAGATAATAATATATGAATTCAATTTTGATGATATGATGGTTTGGGAGAAACATCTTCTTGTTTATAGGCTTCACTATGTAGGGACACACCCCCTCATCTTAGTTAAAATGAGTTATATATTAATTAAAATTAATGGTAAGGTTAGGTATGTCACAAGTGCTTCACCTTAAATTACATTTAGAAAGAATATTAAGGACTTAACATGTCTCTTCCCTTCAAAAAAGTATTGTCCTCAATACTTAGCAACTCTAAATGGTTCAATATGAAATTTTATTCTTCCAATGTTATATTCCAATTGGCATATTCTTCCACTTGATTAGGAACTCGGAGATAGCTCTACTCCATAACTATTTCACCCTTTTCTCAATAATTTCCTCATGTTCTAAAATAAACTTTCCTTCTTCGTATAACTCTATAAATCTAACTAGATTGAAATATTGTTACCTATTACTTTCTTTAAACAAGAGACATGTAAGACAAGATGAATTTTTTAAGAGGGTGGAAGTTCTTACTTATAAGCTACACATCTTATTCAATGGAGAACCTTGTAGGGACCATAAAAATTTAGGTGCAAGCTTCATGCTCTTATGTTTCTTAAGGGAAATTTGTTTATAAGGTTGTAACCAAAGAAATACCCAATCTCCCTCTTCAAAATTTTTGACTATTATGTCGATCTACTTGTTATTTCCTTTGATTTTGAGCCATAACTTAAGGATTTGTAACATTTGATCTACATGAGCTTTAGAATGAGAGGGTAAAAAATTAGTAGATGGTGGGGGTAGCCATAAATAGCCTCAAATGGAGTCATCTTGGTGGATGTGTGAAATGATGTGTTGTATCATCACTTTGTTGGAAATATGGAGCCTTGCAACATGAGCATGAAGTGTGGAGAGTTTGTGTTGGTTTTTTTTTGTGTTGTCATTGATGTCAACATGGTGACAACTATATGGGAAGATTACTTGGTTTACCAGAAGTTGTTCTCTATCGGTAATGTTCTTTTGTGATGAGCCAGTGCATTGGTATTTGAGTTCGGAATTCACCGCAAGAATAGATATGACTCTAATCTCTTAACTATGCTATCACATCTCATTTAGACATCTATATCCTGGATCTTGAGAATTTTTGGGTTGTGAGAAGAAATTTATCTCTAACAGAATTCAACTCTGTATTCTACTATTGTTCCTTTCTTAGCATATCAGTGTGGGAGACTCTGCATTTTCTTAAGGAGAACATTTTAATGTTGCAGTTTTAATGGTAGTCTCTTTAATGATAGTATGATGAGAATTTGATGTGGTCTCAGATCCAGAAGGTGTTTGCTCTGAGGATTGTATGTTGGTTTGGAGATTCTATGAATTATGTTCTAGTCTTGGATGGCCTAACATATGCAATTTATTATGAAGACTAGTTATGCTTTATGGATGTCAGCTGACTTGGTATAGTGCACTACATGGATAAAATGTTTTAAATAATATATGGTGTTGACAAGAGTGTTTTGATTATTTTGTCTTCGTCTAATAAGGCTGACCTAATTGATGATTAATGCATACTTGTATATATATAAGATTATGTGAAGAGAGAAGTGTGTGTGTGTGTGAAGTGAGTGGGAGTGCGAGTGCGGAAGAAAGGATCCGAGCCTAATGTTTTATCAATTGAGGATCAGAGAAAAATTGTTCAGCGACTACTGTGTGAGGCAGTACTTCATATTTTGAGCTTCATTGGAACTAAATCCTGCACATTGAAGGTGTATTCTATCAGTTCAAACCTTTTGGTAGTGAGCCACAATCTTTGTTGGAAATATGATGCCATTTAATTACAATCCTAAACATTATTTATTTCATGTATCTCCTAAGTCCCTGGAAAGTGTTCCCCAACACTAGGATTAGAAAGAGATTAATATTGAATGAAATAATCATGTTAATTGAAATTTGTAATTAATTCTAAATGTTAGGAGCATGTGAGGGCATCCAAGATGAGTTCCTAAATAATAGGAGCACATAGGGCACCCACCTGGAAGGTGACACTCACCTTAAGTTAAGTTAATTGTTTGGAGTAAAAGATAACACTTCTAAATGCATGTAAAGATCCTAGGAGTTAGGGATTGATGTGTATATGCATGGAGTTTAGTTTAGTTCAGTTCATGAGTCAATTTTGCTTCTGGTTTTGATTGTGTTTGTGTTTAATTTCATCAATGTTTCAGATCACACTCCATGATCCATCATCAGGATGAAAGAGAGCATAAGATCTTATGATATAGGGGGATTCGCTACTCACGAGTCCTCTTCATTCAGAGATCCTCACGGGACAAACTGCCCTATATCACCTCAATGGAATAGCGGCGAGAGTTCTAGAATCTGAAAGTCTAGGTCATAAAGGTTCTTTGGACAAACTGATAGGCTCTCGGCCAAAGGACATCAACACAAAAATTAGACGACAATGCGGCGTGCTAGTGTCTCAGGGGTGCGCTGGCGTCTCGTACGAACCAAAGACTCAGTTTATCATAGAAAATGCCTAAATGACTGCTAGCAAATGGATTACTAAGAACTAACAAAGTGTAAGAAATGGACAGAATGCAATAAAGTAGTAGAATTGACAAAGATAAGGAGAAGAAAGGAAGGATATACTTACAACCGTGCAGGTGATGAAGCTTACACCAAACAAATGCCTTCAAAACCTACACACAAGAGGGAGAGATAAATTGTTGGGGGTGGGTGTATAGGGGCCTACCTCAGTCAAACCCTGTTTTGGTGTTCCCACCTCCACGGATAGCTAGATAGATAGAGAAAAGTAGAAATGAAGTAAAGAGCGCTAAAGCACTACAAAATAGTGTTATGCTACTCAACCAAGTAATAGAGGAGAGGAGTGAAAGCTTACCACCTCCACCAAGAGCGCTCAAGGCTAATGGGGGAGAAAATGAGAGGAACTCAAGCCTTTGCTGCAATGGTGTTCTATTCCACACTTGCTCTACTGATGTGGTGGAGTGTTGATGTTGCTGCTGTGAAGTGTAAAGTGTTTGCTAAAATGCTTAGAGCTGCCAAGAGTGATCTCAATGCTTGAGAGAAGATTGTGGGTGAAGTTCAAAAGTGGTGAAGAGATCTTCCAACCTTTCATCCAACCTCCAAATGCAAGTTCAAGGGCTGAATATGAAGGAAATATGAAGAGAAACTGCCATATCCGGGTCGATCGGCCAAGGAGGGTGTTATAAATCAACCTCCAATGGGAAGTGTAATGCCTCTGCAAGCTCCAGACGTGAGAATCTGTCAGGGACATAAGTGCATCGCATGGATGTTTGCGCACCGTGCAGGCATCCCCGATAGAAACGCCTCCACTGATGCTCAAAACAGGTGCCAAGTGTGATTCAAGCAGTGGGCTTAGGTGGCATTAAGCCTCTGAACTTGGTTTTCTAAGGTGGACAAAGGAAAAAAGGGGAATTGCACATAGGGTGCAAATTCGCTCTTATACATTTTTCCCCCACTTTAGCGAGCATGAATACTGATGAGTGCTTGGTAAAGTAGATCAATAAAGAATAAGGTTAGAAATGTATACCTGAACCATTGAGGAAGCAGATAATACATTAAACAAGAAGAATCTGCAACAGATAGTGAATTTAGAACATAAAAAGCTACAGGATTCAAGTCGGCAAGGTAAAGAGACCTCGATTTATAAGGTTGTCTCAATACTATGCATCATCCCCAAATAATACATAGAAGACTTCAAAGATGAAGAGAGAAGGAGCATATACTTAGGATGAAGAAGGTGCATATCTTCGATCTAGTATATGCAAGAGATAAGAGAGATGAACAAAGCATGTGGTGAAAGAAAAACCCACTCAGGAGTAGAACCCGCACCACAAAAGAGGTGATAAAAGCAAACCCCGCTCAAGGAGGAAACCCGTATCACCGAAAAGTGTGTGGTGAAAGAAAAACCTGCTCAGGAGTAGAACCTGCACCACAAAAGAAGGTGATAAAAGCAAACCCCACTCAGGGAGGAGAACCCATATCACCAAAAAGCACCTTACAAGACTGCAGACCTACAAGGAAGGCATCCTTCAAGAACTCTCACATGAAGGAAACTGCAAGAAGTCAACTTCGCAGAGTCAGGAAGCAGCGACATGTCTACTCGCAGATAGAACATGTCTAAAGCATCGACACATCTACCCACAAATAGGACATGTCTAAAGCGTGGATAGGTCTACCCACAGATAGGACTCATCTAAAAGCAGCGACATGTCTACCCGGATATAGAACATGTCTAAAGTGGTCGGTCACACAGACCGAGAAACTTTCAAAGGTGTCCCTCGGGAACCCGACATTAGAAGAGGGGTCCACTCAAGGGACGCACTATTTGAAAGGCGAGATCTAGTTAGGCTACTCCCAAGCTAGACACAAAGAATTCAGTTTGAAAGAAAGGATTTCAAAGAGGTCCCTCGGGAACCTTTCAAAAGGAAGAGGGGTCCACTCAAGGGACGCTTCAATTTTGAAAGGCATAGCGAAGAGAGGGATCCTTAAGGACACACATCTCCGAAATGAGTTATCACTACCCCCAATGTACAGGGGAGGAGAATCATACAAAATACTTAGAAAAGGATAGAGGTAAACCTCAATATCACTTGTCAAGCAAAGTAAAGGCAGTTACATCAATCAAACAAGAGTTTGATGGTACTTGAATCCTGAAGTTGTTGTATTTTGTCCTTCAAGGCTTTACATTCGCTAGTGGAATGACCAAGCACTCGATGGTATGCACAGAAAGAATGTTTATGCTTATGGACTTTCTTGTGTGTAGGAGAAGGAAGAGTGATTACGTGGGCTTTTAGAAGCTGCAACAAAATACACTCTTGCTTAGATAAAGGATGAGGAGCAAGAAGTAACCCTTTCTCTTGTGGAGAAAAGTTTGACTGCTCATGAGAAGAAGATACAAAGGTAGCAGACAATGGAGGATCTACATGGAGAGTATTATTCCAGCAACGGGGATTATAATCCTCTACGAGATCACCATCATCCTTCCTAACAGGACAACCAATATTAACCTCCTTAACATAAGTGTGATCATCTTCCTTAGAAGGAGAATCAACACCAAGAATATTACAATTTGCATCCAAATTGCCCCGCGATATAGAAGAATGAACATCTTTGATAGCGGGTGTGGATGATGCTATCAGAAGGTCTAAGTGGATTGGGTCAACTTTATATTCTCCAACAAAGGATTATGTAAAGTCTAGAGAACCCCAATCATCACCAAGACATGCATTCCTTTGTGAAGAGGTAGAAGGAGCACACTTAGGACTCCTTGCTTTAGGAGGATCTTCTTCAGGGACATCTATCTTGAGAGTATCCTTTGTAGTAGGTACTGCTAGAGTAAACATCAACACACTAGAAGATACTGAAGGAATGAGAGTAGGCACAATCGAAGCTTGACCAACAACTACCATCTCACATAAGTGCATAGCATCAGGGTCAGCCTTGCCTATGACTACTTTATTGTTAGCGATGAACTTAATTGATTTATGCAAGGTAGACGGGACTGCACCCATAGCATGAATCCACGGTCTACCAAGAAGAAGGTTATATGGTAGCTTTTATGCCATGACATATACAAGGGTAGGTATGGTAATGGGTCCAAGCTGCAAAGGTAATACTATCGTACCTAGAGCTTGTTGCACAACATTATCGAACCCACGAATAACAATAGAAGAAGCATTAATAGAAGATGAGTCAATGTTAATATTAGGCAATAGATCAATACTACACACATTGAGTGTTGAACCAATGTCAACAAGAGTATGTATGATGCCAATCTTATTAATATTAACTATGATCATTAGAGGGTCCACTTGCTTCTGTACTTCTAGAAGCGAGAGCTCTTACGAATAGAACGTAATATTCGGTGAATCTACACGAATACATGTCATCAACACATTAGCATCTTCCAACCTAGTGGAAGAAGGCAAGAGGATCTTTTGCAAGGCTTCCTGAAGCATACCTTGATAAACAGGAGCAGACTTAAGCAAGTCCCACAGTGAGATCTTAGCCAAAGTAACATGAAGTTTCTCCACAAGATCATTATCACTGGGTGCTTTAGTCATAAGTTTAGGGGCTAAAGGAAGACTTGGTTGTTTATTCGTTCTATTCTCATAAGTATGGGCTACTGCTCTATAAGAGGGAGCCATAGGGATAGTAGGAGGGTCACCATCAAATGGAACACGATTGATAGAACAAACCCTCTTAGGAGAAGGACTAGTTGGAGTCACGTAAATGATCGGTCTCTTAAGCCTTTGAGGGGCAGTAGAGATGTAGATTACATTCACAGAATCATCACAGAGAGTAGGACTGTTATCTGAATACATATTCTCAACACCAATCCAAATAGGATCAAATGTGGAATAGTTGTTTGAAGGGACATTCTCAACATCAATCCAAGGACAATCTGATGTGGAAGGAGGTTCATCATTCGCTAATGCAACCTCTCTAGGAGAGTGTGCCTTAGAAGAAAGATGAGATTCATCATCCACAAATGCATCATCTCTAGAAGAGAGTGCATTGAAATGAATAGAAGATTCATCATTCACAAATGCATCATCTCTAGAAGAGAGTGCATTGGAATGAAGAGAAGGTAGGGTAATGTTAAAAAAGGTATAATGATTTCATCTTCTTGCAACAAAATATCCTCTGAAGCGAGAGGACTCTCATGAGAAGGATCAAATATACCAAGTGACATGGACAAATCCAAGTCACCATCACATGTATTAAATGGAACATCATTAACATTTTGAACAAAATTAGATACATAACTAATAAAAGAAGATATTAAATTCATCACAATTTTTACGGTATTTTCTATGTTATAGTAATTCGCGTTTTCAGAGGTCTCCGGAGCAAAATTTGAGGTCGGAACTTGCGTCAATCCCTAAAATTTAATTATTGAATGCACTAGTATTTTAGGGACTAAACTAGTTCTCTAGGAGACCTTTCTAATGGTGCAAACGGTTCTGAATTTCGAGCACCGAGTCAAAAGTTATGATCTCGCCAAGTAGGGGTAAATAAATTCCTAGTTTTTCGAAGAACATTGTTCTTCAAGTTGGGTTCACCAAAATGTGATATAAGGGGATTCACTACTCACGAGTCCTCTTTGTTCAAAGATCCTCACGGGATGAACTACCTTATATCACCTCAATGGAACAGTGACGAGAGTTCTAGAATCTAAAAGAGTAGGTCACAAAGGTTCTCTAGACAAACTAACAGGCTTTCGACCAAAGGACGTCAACGCAGAAATCAGATGACAATGCGACTCGATGGCGTCCTAGGGGTGCATTAGTGTCTCGTATAGACTAGAGACCGAGTTTATCACAGAGAATTCCTAAATGACTGCTAGCAAATGGATTACTAAGAATTGACAAAGTGTAAGAAATGGACAAAATGCGATAAAGTAGTAGTATTGACAAAGATAAGGAGAAGAAAGGAAGGAGATACTTACAACCGTGCGGGTGATGAAGCTTCCACCAAACAAATGCCTTCAAAACTTGCACACAAGAGGGAGAGAGAAATTGTTGGGGGGTGGTTGTATAGGGGCTTGCCTCAGTCAAACCCCGTTTTGGTGTTCCCACCTCCATCGACAGCTAGATAGAGAGAGAAAAGAAGAAATGAAGTAAAGATCACTAAAGCACTACAAAACAGTGTTATGCTACTCAACCAAGTAATAGAGGAGAGGAGTGAAAGATTACCACCTCTACCAAGAGAACTCAAGGCTAATGGGGGAGAAAATGAGAAGAACTCAAGCCTCTGCTGCAATGGTGTTATGTTCCACACTTGCTCTATTGACGTGGTGGAGTGTTGATGTTGCTGTTGTGAAGTGTAAAGTGTTTGCTAAAATGCTTAGAGTTGCCAAGAGTGAGCTCAATGCTTGAGAGAAGATTGTGGGTGAAGTCCAAAAGTGGTGAAGAGATCTTCCAACCTCCAAATGCAAGTTCAAGGGCTGAATATGAAGGAAAGATAAAGAGAAACGACCATATCTGGGTCAGTCGGCTGAGGAGGGTGTTACAATTCAAACCCCAATGGAAGTGTAATGCCTCTGCAGGCTCCAGACACAAGAATTTGTCAGGGACGTAAGCGCGCTGTGCAGGCATCCCCAATAGAAATGCCTCCACTGACTCTCAAAATAGGTGCCAAGTGTGATTCAAGCAGGGGGCTTAGGTGGAATTAAGCCTTTGAACTTGGTTTTCTAAGGTGGACAAAGGAAAAAAGGGGAATTGCACATAGGGTGCAAATTCACTCTTATACAGGTCTTAAAGGTGCCTTCAAGCCCTTCTCAGCTGTGAAAAGTTGTCTCCCCTCTCTCAAGGACTCTAAGGACATCCTTCTTGATTCAAGAATCTACAAGGTGGTTTGCTCTTGTGGCACACCTTAAATAGGTGAAACAAGCCAAGATTTTTGCACAAGAATAAAAAAATATGGTGTTGATATAAAACACGAGTGGGTCCTCAAATCGGCCCTTGCAGACCACTCGTGTTCTACCAAGCACCATATGTGCTTAGAAAACTTTAAAGCTTTGTGCAAAGAAGACAATTTTTTCAAAAGGAAAATCAAAGAAGCTATAATGATTAGTAATCATCCCACTAACCTCAAATGTGATGAGGGTTGGAGCCTTAGTCATTCTTGGAATCCTCTATTATCCAATCTCAGAAATAGGCATCACCCCCTCCCTTGATTTTTCCCCCCTTTTCTCATGGTCCTTCCTCTCTCCTTTCTCTTCGGTGTCCTCTTGGTGGGTCTCTACAATGTCTTCTTGTTGGTTGGATTTTGTGTTGATTAATTTTCCTCTTGGTTGTCTTGTGGATAGCCTTTTTCCTCTTTTTTGTGCCTATGCTTTCATTTTATCTTATTGTTGTTTGTCCTTTATATTCCTCTCATTTTGTTTTCCTTAGTTGTGTTGTGTTTTATCTTTGGGTTGTCTGCTTTTAGTTTCGTCGGTTTACTTCATTTGCTCCTCTTGTGGGCTTGATTGTATTAATTTTCTTAATCTTTCTCTTTTATTTTTTGCTTAGCTTTTTTGTCCTTGTAGCTTCTCTCTTTTTCTACTTTATTTTATTTATTAGTTTCATTTAATTTTCTTGGTGATATACCTTTTTATCTTCTTTATTGTCCATTTGCTCCTCTTTTAATTGTCCAATCTATATATTTTCTAGATTAATTTTTCTTGATTGTATTTAATTTCTTTTATGTTATTCAATTATTTTTATATTTAATTGAATTATATATATATATATATATATCTTATAGTTTAGTGTTTCATTTATTTTGATTATGAACATTCTTATATTTATTTATTTTTAATTTAATTTTTCTTATATATATAATGCAATTTAGTTATATATATATATATATATATAAATTTTGGTTTGTGTCTTTTTCCTTTGTCTTTTATTGTGATTATGAACATTCATATATTTTTCTTTTGTGCCTTTTGTCTATTTTCATTTATTTTGATTGTTCTTGTCATTTGTATTTTCTTTGATTATTTTTGTTTGTTTCTCTATGTGTTCTTTTTATATTTCTAATTAGTTATTCTTGTTAGTTCATTTTCTCTTTAATTCTTATTGTATTTTTTGCTTATTTTATTAGTTAGCTTCTATGCCCCATTCATTGTTTTGATCTTTGAGGTTTTTGTGATTTATTGTAGTTTCTATTTTGTTTGCTTGTTTGCTTTTGGATTAATTGTTTTCCTTGATCTTGATGTTCTTTGGGCTTAGTTCCTTTTCTCATAGTTGTGCTTAGCTTAATTTTATTGTTCTTTCCTTTCTCTCTAGCTTAGAATTTGGTTTTTAATTTTTTAGCTCTATTTTATGGATTATGTTTTTCTTATTATCAATTTTCATTTTGCTTAAGTATTTATTTTCCTTGAATTGTGTGTAACTTCTCTCCTATTTAGGTGGTTTGGATCTGCAACAATTCATTTCTCTTCCTTAAATTCTCTCTTTCAACCTGATGATGGATCATGGAGTGTGATCTGAAACATTTTTACTATAATACTATTAAATATCATTTCTCTTCCTTATGCTCTCTTTTATCCTAATGATGGATCATGGAGTGTGATCCGAAACATTAATGACATTAAACACAAACACAATCAAAACCAAAAGAAAAATTGACTCATGATTATGGATTGTGGAAACTTGATATCTCTTAGTTTAGTTCAGTTCAGAATCAGTTTAGTTTAGTTTAGTTCAGTTAAGTTAAGTTATGGTTCAATTATCTTCAGTTAGTTTTAGTTGAATTCTAGTTGACTTCAATTAACTTGGAATGCATGACTAATGAATTGAGTTGCATGACAGATAACAAGTGCCTACTTTTAGTTAACAAGGGATGGCCATTCTTGCATGAATGGTGGAGAGATATGTTTCAGTTAACAAAGAATGAATTGGTCCCACCTTGGACACCCAAGTTGGCTTCTTGGAGTTAACTCTTTTGCATGGTAAGATATTTCAGAAGGTTGAGTTAAGTGGGCCTATTCTTGGGCACCTACTTTGAGGATAAGCCTTGAAGATATCTTCAGAATAAAGGTTGAGTTATGGCTTTAGTTTGGGACACCCAAACAGATGAAGGAGTTGATTTGACATTGTTCTTCATGGTAGAACTCTACTTGCAAGAGATAGGTGTACCTTTTGTGAGATAGGGCTAGAGCATTGTAATTGTAACTCTTGTTGAGTTTACAAGGTTGTTTAATGCCTATTTATCTCAAGCAAGTTGAAGAGAGTTACTATCAATTTTATTGCAGGTTGTGAAGAAGATTTGGTGAAGGAAAAAGAAGCATTCTCAAGCAAGAATTGGAGCTATTGTAATCTACTTCAGAGATTGAATTATAGATTAATTATTGGTGGAGTTTTTTCTCGAAAGGGTTTCTCCACGGTACATGCTTGTGTAATCTTTCTAATATCCTGTCTAATTCTTCTATCAAATTTTGTCTTCATTCTTCAAATAGTAAAATGGATTAATCAGATAATCACCCACAAAGAATCTGTAACAAAGAATACATATTTAGATCATCAATCTTAAAGTTTTACAAAGTATTAAGCTATGAAAACACCTCAATTTTCAACAATCTTTGTATCTTGGTGGATAGCCATCTTTTGTATTAAGGCAGTGAGCCTTTTCTCAAGGACAATGAGTCTTGGCAGTGAACCTTGTAATATCTTTTATCCAGATATAATATATTGTGAGTTAACCCTCACCGTGGTTTTTCCCTTTTTAAGTTTTCCACATAAAAATCTTGGTGTTCATGTATGTGATTGCATTGATCTATTTCTATGTTCTCTCTTGGTGATTTTGTTAGAATTGTCATAATGGTTAGATGGATTTTATGTGAATGGTTTTATGGAATACTGATTCACCCCCCCTTTCAGTATTCTAGATGTCCAACAATTGGTATCAGATCTTGGTTTCTCGGAAGAAGCCTAACAGCTTGAGGAAAGTCCCAAAATTTGAATATAAGAATTTTTTTCCTCCGAAAGTGATCTCTGTTGGATGTTTAGAAGACATAGAAGATCTGAAGGACAAGTTGATGAAAGCAAATGAGTATGTTGAAAAACTGCAAAGAAAATGTGTTGAAGCATGTGATCTATTGGTTAAAGCAGATGAAATTGTCTTTGTCCTGTTGGAACAATTGGATGAAAAGAAAAGAACTAAAGCATGTTAGGAAATTGAAATTCAAAGGAAGAAGGATGAATGCACTAAACTTGAGCAAGAAGCAAAAATCTTGAGATCTGATCTGGAAAAGGTAAGAAGTTTTGAAGACAAATTTAAGGTGAGCTCTACAATGCTTGATGAGTAAATTATCTCTCAGAGACCGGTAATGGATAAAAGTGGTTTAGGGTTTGAGGAAGGTCAGAGTTCTAAAGCAAAGCAATCTACTGACAAAAGTACTTAGTGAAAAGATGAACAAATCAAGAATCTAGGAAGCAATTCCGGAAGAACCCCCATCAAACAACCTATTACTAAAAGGTATTTATCTTTCAATGGTGTTTGTCATTCCTACAAGAAATTTGGTCATAAGACAAAGGACTACAAGAGTAAAATGAATGATACTTTATCATTCTCTGGAAAATGTTTTAAGTGCAAGAAGGTTGGACATAAAGCTAGTCTATGTGAGAATAGATTGAATAAAAGAAAGAATGGAAGGAAGAATGTTGCTTTCCGTAAGTACAACAATCCGAAACTACCTATCAATAACTACAGAAGAAGAAGAAGAACTAATTATCTGGTGAAGAAGCTTGATCAAATCATTGATCTGAAAGAAGCAAGGAAAGAGATGAAAATGATATGTAGAAAGGAAGGAGAGTTCAAACAAGTTGAATCAAAATCAACAATCTTAGCTGTGCCGACCTTCAGTGTAGATACACCTATCAATTTTTGAGTCTAGCAATGACTAAGGGGGAGAAATTATCATAAAATTTAATAAACCCCACCTCATCGGTACTTAAGTCACATCATGGTAGAAGTACATTTAATATGGTAACAGATTTAAGAAATTTCTCAGTCACATGTGTGAAGGATGGAGTTTGTAGAATTTGAAAGAATGGAGGCGCACATAATTTTTGAGGCAATCTACCTACAATTTGAAGCATTTATTACAAAAGCATTCAGAATGAAAGAAATAAATTTAGACATTTCAAGAGGCATATGTACTTTCAAAGTAGCGTGCAAAGGAAGTTTAAGGAGTAATTCAGAGTTTCAGGGTTTGAAGGAGAAATCAAGTGGATCTGAAGTGTGCTCTGGAAGCTAGATACATATTCATTTCTTATTGGCATTTACAAAGGTATTCCTGTTTGCACAATCTTTCATTTTTATTGCTATGGATAATGCAAAGGTTGTGAATAGTACAGGTAGAGTGCAAGTTAATTTGAGTAAATATTTGAAGAATCTATTGGAAGAGTCTGTTGGTGCATTCTCTTGCATCCCCCCAGAGTGTTTCCCACATAAGATATTCATACATTTGTTTACAGTAAGATAGATGAATTGTCACTAGTCCAGTTGAGCATTCTGTGGAAGAATGAATTAGAAGAGAACTATGATGCCTACAAAGTGTTAGTTGAGAAGAAGTTGGATGTGTGTCGGAAATCCCCTTTGTTTGAGTTCGATGGGAAGTATATTTGAATAGTTTTGAGCAAAATTCATAATGAATCTTTGTGGATTGATGATGAACATTTGATTACTAGAGATGCAATCAGAGATGTAACTGGTTTGTGTTCCTCCAGACCAGTTCCCAAATGAAATTTTGTAAATGAGAAAGATATAATTGAGGTAACAGGTGCAACTCTTGAAGGGAAAGAGATTGACTTGAGATCAATTGTAGATCCGGCTATTAGGTATGCAACAATGATCATTGGTCATAAAGTTTGTATCCCTAGCAATGACCTCACTGTGTTTGCTACTGCTGTACATACTGTTGTTGATATGGTTAAAAGAGGTATGGATTATGACTTATGTGAATTACTTCAGATACATATTTTGAAGAATTTATAGGAAATCAAGAAGAGTAAGAAGAATACTTTCTGATATGGAAATTTGATTGTCTATTTACTGTTTTACTTTTTGAAAGAGTTATCGATAATAGGAAGAATAGAATGGTCAAATACATAGCCTATTACCCATCAAATCAGGAACTTCATGATAAATCTTGGCAATTTGAATGCACAAGAGACAGCTCTTGCTGCATTCTTTGGAACTTTTCAGATGAGAATGAATAGAAGGTCAAGGATTCCAACAAGTATTACTAAAAGGTATTCTAGAAGCATCAATTTTCTAGTGCCTACAAATTTCTGTCATAAGGAAGCAGTTGAATCAAGATTGGTTTGGATATCTGAATTAGATTATGAAGTGCCAGAGGTTGAAATTGATTATTATGCAAAAATTATTTTGGAAAGCCCTAAGAATCCTAATGTGGAAGGCACCTTCAGTAGTGCAACCAGAACATGAAAGAAAAGAAAAAGTGTTGTTAAACAAGAAGTTGAAGAAGAAAGTGAGTCTGAGAGAGCTCAACATGAGCATGAAAGAGTAAATATTCAAGGAGCTCTGGAAGAATTGCATAAAGTTATTCCCGGTGCTAATTTTGATTCATTTATTTCTCTTGTGGAGAATCTAAGAAATTTGATTAATTCTTTGAAGGTCTACATCTCCGGACTGGAAGTGAATGCTAAAATCAAGTCTGTTGAAGAAAATATGGAAGATATTAGGGAAAAATATGCAAATGCACATAGTCGAGTGATGAAGGAGTTGGAGAGTGCACAATCTTGTGAGGAAAAGGCGCAAGAACTACTTTCTTTTTTCCTTAAATGGTATGGCAGTACACTAAACATAAGAGATGAGGTTAGGAGCAGTGAAACCCAGATAGCCACTTAGGCAGATACATACAACTTGGTAGAAGATAGAGACAATCAAAGGTGGTCCTATATTGTGCAGCTTTAGGACAAATTATTTTCCCTTCAAGACCAAATAACATAAGTTATTAAGAGGTTTGTGGCACTCAGAGACATGATTAAGCTTGGATATGTTCCTATTTCTAGTGCTCTTGGCTGTATTGGTGAATTATTAGAGATAAATATTAATCCCAATACTTTAGCAGATGGTATAGAGTTGTTAACTAAGCTTGAAATATTTCACAAGACTCTTGTAAGTGCAAAAGGATTATGGGAAGAAGGTAAAGTTCCATGGAAGGTCATCCTGGAGAGTCTCAAAGGTTCTTTGTCTTCAGGTTGATTTAATTTTTATGTTCATATCTATTTGGTTATATTTTGATACATATATACATATATATCAAACCCCATCCTTTTCCATTGATGTCAAAGGGGGAGAGATAGAGAATTTTTTTTTTGAGAAGAACAATTTTGTTAGGGGGAGAATTTAGTTGTAGTATATTGAAAAATGTTTTCTTGACATGCATGTTACCATCAATGCCAAAGGGGGAGGTTGTTGGAAATATGGAGCCTTGCAACATGAGCATGAAGTGTGGAGAGTTTATGTTGGTTGTTTTATGTGTTGTCATTGATGTCAACATGGTGACAACTATATGGGAAGATTACTTGGTTTACCAAAAGTTGTTCTCTATTGGTAATATTCTTTTGTGATGATCCAGTGTGTTGGTATTTGAGTGTGGAATTCACCACAAGAATAGATATGACTCTAATATATTAACCATGCTATCATGTCTCATTTAGAAATCTATATCTTGGATCTTGATAATTTTTGGGTTGTGAGCAGAAAGTTATCTCTAACAGAGTTCAACTATGTATTCTACTATTGTTCCATCCTTAGCATATTAGTGTGGGAGACTCTGCACTTTCTTAAGGATAATATTTTCATGTTGCGGTTTTAATAGTAGTCTCTTTGATGATAGTATGATGAGAATTTGATGTGGTATCATATCCAAAAGGTGTTTTCTCTGAGGATTGTATGTTGGTTTGGAGATTCTGTGAATTATGTTCTAGTCTTGGCCGACCTAACGTATGCAATTCATTATGAAGACTAGTTATGCTTTATGGATGTCAGTCGACTTGGTATAATGCACTACATGGATAAAATGTTTTAAATCGTATATGGTGCCAACAAGAGTGTTTTGATTATTTTGTCAAGTCATCTAATTAGGTTGACCTAATTGATGATTAAGACATACTTGTATATATATATATAAGATTCTTTGAAGAGATAAAAAGTGTGTGTGTGTGTGAAGTGAGTGGGAGTGTGAGTGTGGAAGAAAGGATCCAAGCCTAAATTTTTTATCAGTTGGGGATCAGAGAAGATTTTTCAAGAGCGACTATTGTGTGAGGTAGTAATTCATATTTTGAGCTTCATTGGAAGTAAATATTGCACATTGACTTGATGTATTCTATTAGTTCAAACCTTTTGGCAGTGAGCCACAATCTTTGTATCTTGGCGAATAGCCATCTTTTGTATTCAACAATGAGCCTTTTTTCAAGGAAAATGAGTCTTACCAGTGAGCCCTATAATATCTTGTATTCAGATATAATATATTGTGAGTTTACCTTCACCGTGTTTTTCCCCTTTTTGGGTTTTCCACATAAAAATCTTGGTGTTCATGTGTGTGATTGCATTGATCTATTTTTATGTTCTCTCTTGTTGATTCAGTTAGAATTGTAATAATGGTTAGATGGATTTTATATGGAATACTAATTCACCCCCCTCTCAGTATTCTAGATGTTCAGTTACACACTTTTCTAGTGGCAACCATCTGGACCATTATGTTTGTGTATTAAAGGGAAAATAATGTAATATCTTTCCAAAAATTTGTTCACAATTTTTTTGGCCATCTAATTGTGGATGATAAGAGGAACTATGTGCCAGTTTTGTACCCCATGCTATAAATAATTTTATCCAAAATATTCTAGTGAAGATAGGGTCACGATCAATCACTATGATTTTGGGAATTCCATGTTTTTTTGTATATTTTCCATGAATATTTTATCCACGATACTAGGATAAAATGGATGAGAGAGTCCATAAAATGTCTGTACTTAGTGTTTTGATTAGAGGGAAAAATAGGTTTTGAAGGGACCCAAAACCCTTTACAAAAAGGTTTTGAAATGAGCCGAAACCCTATATTACTAAAGAACACTGCCAAGAGATAAACTATAGCCAACCAATAGCCAAACCACAATAATCACAAAGGATATAATCAAGAAAAACTAACTACATCGAAACAAGGCAACAACCCCATGATAAACAAGCTAAGGAAAAACAACAGTCTTGAGCTTAAGACATAGAACCAACGATAGTGTTTAGATTGATAAAACTTACATTCACAACCTGTTGGTGCAGATCCAAGATCCCATCATCATTCTCGAACTCTGCTTTAATAGGAGAAAACATACAAAAATCAATATAAAGACAAAAAAATCTCCCTTATAGCAACTCCAACTTTTCAAGGCTCACCACCTCAATAGGAATAGATTGTTGCCAATTTTTATCATTGATGTCAACACTTGAGGAGCTTTGTGTAAGATTGTTGGTAGTTGTTATCATTGATTTCAAAACTTGATGAATATTATATATATGTCCAGTAGTGGTTGATGAGCTTGTTGTCAATAGATAATGACGCCACTTTGTGAATTTTTTTGTGGTTGAAATTGTTGTCAGCACTTGAGAAGTAAGGGAGATTGTTGGCATTTGATGTCTTTGATGTCAAGTACTTGGTGAGAGATTGTTGTAGTGTTTATTTTTTTAGCATTGGTTGTCATTGTTGATAACATTCAGGCTGGGTTAACATTGATGTATGGAGATGCTTGGTGAAGTTTATGATTGGATGTCATGGCTTATCTGATGTTTTCTAAAGTTGATGATTGGATGTCATTCCATATCTGGTGTTTTTTGAAGTTCATGGTTGGATGTCATGTCTTATCTAAGAAGTATTGAGTATGATTTCTGTTAGTAGAGTTTGGTTCATAATGATATATTAAGATGAGGATTAGAAGCATTAGAAGTATTGTTGATAGTGGAGATATGTTGTTGAAGGTCTATAATATGTCTTACACTCTCTCCTGATGAAGCATGTGCTTCTAAAAGAAAGTTTTGGCCCCTGCAAGTTTCTTAAGTGATTATGTTCTAGGAAGTTGCATTGAAGTATGTCTAGGAGAATGCTCTATATTTCTCTGGTGTTGAAGATATGGTCCTATGGTTTGGAATTCAAAGTTAGTGTTATGTGGATGTTTCACTGCTATATTTTTAGGTCACCAGTGTTTCCGAGGAGGTTTCTATGAATTATAAAAGGTTGGAAATGTTGTTGGTTGTCTGGACTAGTCTGGGAAATGCCCCACATTTCTTCACATTGATGTCTCTGCTTTTGTGGCTTGGTGAATGTGTTCTCAATGTTTGTGTAGTGTCTCAGTTCCAATTTCATGTGTTAATGTTATATCTTTTGATTATGTTTTTTATGCTTCCTGAATGAAGTATTGTGTTCTTGCTTGGTTTGCAGTGGTTGTTTATGGCATGCAAATTTTGAGATAAGAGGGATTTACTACACATGAGTCTCTTCATCCTCAAGAGATTCTCAGGGAACAAACTTCCCTTATCCACCTCAACATAAGTTGGATGAATAAATTGCAAAGGAAATGTATGCACATTAACTTTCAGAGAAAACTACTTCAGATCTCAAGAGAGTGAAACTTCAAGATTTCTACCTCTGATAGAGGAGCTCTCAGCCCAAGGACGACAACATGGATTTAGGATTCCAGTGCAGCATGTTGTCATCCAAATGGCACACTGGCGTCCTGAGCAACATGGAGCTCAGGAACTCAACTGGGTGGAAAAAACTTACCCTCAACTGTATGTTCGAGTGTTCACTCCAAGATCCGCTTTGTGACCTACACACAAACGAACAAGGGAGAAAATGTTGGGGTTGTATAGGGGCTTGCCATAGTCAGACCCCCACTTTGGTGTTCCCACCTCCATGGAGAACCAAATAGATAGGGAGTATAACTGAAATGGAAAAAGGAAATGGTGAAAGAAAAACCTGCTTCAGGAGTAGAACCAACACCACCAAGTAGTAAATGAACAAGAGATGCAAATAGGAAAGAGTAAGAGAGAACATTACCCACATGCCTTACCCCCCTCTGGAACACATGGACACACCATCAAATGTGTGTTAGAGGGATTTGGCTATTGGAGGGACCTCAATTCGACAGAGCTTCACTTGTAGAAGTATTGCTTGTCAAGAATGAAAGAGATTCAAGAGTGAAGTTGAAGAGAGAGCTTGATCGAATGTGTAGACACCTAAATTTGGACACTTATATTTGTCCAATTTTTTCTCTTCATCTAAATATCCTCTCATTCACATTAATTAAGTAATATTATTATTATTTAATTAATATCCTTAAGTTCATCTAAACCCCTAAGGTATTTAGTTAAATAATTAAATACTTCATCTCTTTAATCCCCCTTTCATCAAATGAATTAAATAAATAATACATTTATTTAATCCCTCACATGTCATTTTCATCTAATCCTAATCCATCTCCTAATCTCTTCATTGGGGATTTGCACATGCCTAATCCTTGATTAGGATGTGTCACATCCTCCAACTTTTGCAAGTTGGCTTCTAATCCTCATTAACCCCTAATTATCTTCTGAGTACTGATTAGTTAACCCTAATCAGTACCTTGGTCAACTCTCCCCATCCCCCAAGGATTTTTAATTCTTTTTTATTCACCCAATATTCATCCCTTCCCCATGTGAATTTTTAATTCACATTTATCCTTCCAAGGTTTTCCTCTTTCCCTTGCAAGTCTTCTAGAACATTTGACTTGTCACATCACTCACATGTGGCAAGTTCCCACCTTTTGGGAACCTTGTCTTATCCACTAGATTCTTCCAATCATTGTGAATTTAAAATTCACTTTTATTCTCCCAAGGCTTTCCCCTTCCCTATGTGATCATTGAAAGGTCACATCAAAGCACTTACAAGGTACATGTCCTTCTTACACATCATGTACCTCCCTTGCACCTCACTTCCACATCATCTTATCCTTGGCCATCTCACATTCCACATGTCAAGATGTGAGGGTTTGTGAGTCTTCAACTTACCATATCCCTACATCTTGATCTTGGTGGCTCAATCTCAACCATTGAATTGTCTAGAGAATTCAAATTTCTCTATAAATACCCCCTCTTCTAAGGCATTCAAAGAAGACTGTCTTTTTTACACCCACATGCTATCATTTTGAGCACTTAATTCACAAGCATTTCCTCTCACTTAGTTAAGTCATTCTAGCCATTAGCATTGCATTCTATCACACATTGTTCATCTTGCATAGCCATCAAAGGAGCATGCAAGCTTACAATCACAAGGGCCAACCAAAGAATTTCAGCAGCAAAGAAGGTATAACCATTTACAATATCTATTTTATCTTCTTTCTTTGTGTTGTCAATTTCTTAGGCTAATCTTGAGGTGTCCCTTTGTGTTTTTCTCTCATTGCATAACAGTTGTTTTTTCATACTTAGAATAGGATAAACATTTAGGATCATAAAATGAATGAATCCCCAAAATGAGAGAAAATGAGGGGTTTTGTTGCAAGCAAGGATGGAAAAGAGTCGTTACACCCAAAAACTTGACTGCTAGGACACATGTCAAGAGTCAAGATTTGAGATTCTTCATTTCAAACTCGGAAAACTGTCAGGATGCTAGCACACTGCGTAGACGTTTGTGCACCACGTAGGCGTCCAATGCATCAATTTTTGAGAAATGTGTCATTAGGTTGTTGTTGCTTCACCACTAGTCTACATGGAGCTAGAATTTTAAAATTTCAACCCCTGGTATTTTTTCCATTAATGCATTTAGGTGTCATAAATGCTAGGAAAAGTGCTAAAATGTGGAATTTCCCCTAGGTGCAATTCTATGACATTACATTTTTTCCCCACTTTAGTGGGCTCGATTTTGGGAAAAAATCAGCCACACTAAAGTAGAGAAAGAAAATTTCACCCAAACTTTAGAATTTTACAGATTTACGTGCTAAGAAAAAGTACCTTAGAGGTCACCGAAGTCGATCCAACCGATACTAAAGGTGTCCCCCAACAACTGAGCTCGAAATCAATGCGATAATTTTTGTGAAAAGAAAAATCGCATGAAATTATACTCTACAAAACTCAAATTTAAGTTAGTTTCAAAAATTAGAAGCTACAATGACGAGTAGAATGGTCAAGAAAAATTCGAAGATTCAGAAAAAAAATATGGTGAAGAGGTAACAATATGCCCCCTCTTGAGTTTTCCCTTAGCTAGGTGGGGTAAAATAAGGAGAAACCAGGGAGCCACAAACTCCAAGAAAAATGGGCCTCGGGGGGCCTATATATACCTAGGTGAGCCCCAGGAAGGGTCATTTGCACTATTCATCGCGAGGATTTTGTTGAATTTTATGAGAGAAAAGTCATTAAAATTCCAAGCAAACGAGGCTATGAGGATCTGAGGTTGGACCAACTACGTGCGGATATTGTCGAGGGTGTCGAGGTTGACTAGGCAAGCCCCAAAACCTCTTTGTTAGTGATTTTTAACAAGTTTTTAGATTTTGAGGTGCATAGGCGTCTTGGGCCGCATGTTGGCATTCAGGATGGGCACTGGCATCTCGAGTACATGCTGTCGTCCAAGGGGCGCACTTTCGTCCCAATGCTATTAATGGTGGTCAGGACGCTTGCACGACGCGCACGCGTCCTTAAATGTTTTTTACTTAGAATTTTTTGTGACTTGCTAAGTACTGATACACATTTACTTTTCCTTTTGCAGGACTATCCAGAGATCCGAGACCACCCCAGAGGGTGGGTGCTTCACCTTCTACAAGATCAGAGGGACCATTTGACTAATGATGAGGTCTCCCTTCTACAACAGGTCAAGCTCTGGCATGTGTACACTATGCTAGAGATGCTTTATCACGACCGCATGCTCATGGCGCTGATGGAGTGATGGGATGCTACAACCTCCAACTTCCAGTTGCCTACTGAGGAGATGAATATTACACTGGAGGATGTCTACCACATCCTTGGGCTGCCCATCCATGGTCGGTGGGTGGCGATTGATGATACATGCTCGGTAGAGGAGCAATCAGATGGAGTCTTATATTGCTCTAGCCAAATGAACGACGAGGACGAGACCAACCACATTTACACCCAATGGTTCAACCAAGCCTGAACCATTGCCCCTCTGATTCATCATGTCCTGGTGGTTACCGTCACCATGAGGGTGACCATTGATGCACGAGGCTCTCACCTGCATGGGGGCCTCGTTCATACCATTCGAGCGATGGTGGAGCAGTGTACCATTTTCTCTTGGGGGCGCAACATGCTGACGCACCTCTATTAGGAGCTTGGCCGGTACATTCAGTATGAGTATCATAGCCTCATACCGTGCACACTTTTGCAAGTGTGGGCCTTCGCCCACATCACATGCACAAGGACAGAGGGATATCCACAAGTGCAAAACTATGTTGTCCCTATGGCGCACTGGTACAAGTTGACACGGTAGTGGAGGCATAGTGACCTGTAGTTCTAGCGGATGCAGTTCAATACCTTAACGCTAGATCAGATTAGATGGAGACCCTACCAAGATTTCTGGTGGGTAGATGAACATAGGCTCCTTTGGAACCTGTAGGGCCACCGTTTTATCCTTGGTCACACCGATTTTGTGATCATGTCATACTACTGGAATCGAGTTATACGACAATACAGAAGAGTTTAGACCATTGCCCCTCTTGTGCTGACATACACCCGAGTTGTGCGGAGCGTGGCAAGGCCAGAGGATTTCCTGCACCCTACTCTAGCGGATGTGGATCTTTCAGATGATGATGCCGACGATGTAGACCTGCCGCTAATGGGCACATTAGACAACATCGATGTTGATCGATCCTTCCCAGTGTGGTTGGTAGCACACCATCCCACCCCAGTTTTTCCAGTAGATTCCCCCATAGGGGATTTGGGATTTCCAAGGGATGTTCTGCCACAGCTGACTAGGCTGAGGCGGAGGCACAGAGGTAGTGGTGGCGAGTAGGAGTAGGAGTAGGAGGCTAGGGTGATGCCGTTGAGATTCGGGAGGCGGTGAAGGATGTCATCTCCTCCACCAGCTACACCTATTTCATCTGCCCCACTAGCTCTTGCCACATCCAAAGTAGCTCCTGACATCGGTTGTGTAGGACTAAGTGGACCTACTCCCCTTGACCCATTTTGGCAACTAGGGGACCCAGGTATGATAGTTATTTATGTTGTTTCATTTTAGCATTTCTAGTTTTTATCTTATGTATATACATATGATGTCTTGATTTTTATACACTTTGTGATACTGATATACCTTCTACTTTTGTGGTTGCAATAGATATACTCAAGGATGAATTGGGTTCTTCGCCTAGTGCATATCAGAGGTGGCTCTTGTTGTTCCTATCTAGGGGACAGTTCTAGACACATACCGACTAGCTTCAGCAGGACGCCATGTCCAACTCTTTGAGCCGGTAGCGCGCTTGAGGACTACATATGAGGAGGCATGAGCAAAGGTGGTTCATAGGGTAGCCGACATCACCATAGTGCAGGGGCAACATGACCAGTTGTTGGGGGAGTTGCAAATGGCACTCACAGAGTGAGACACGGCCGTGAGGAGGGCTAATGTTGCTGAGCAGGCATGTGAGGCCCTTCAAAGCTATCTTGATGACCTCACGAGTCTGTCAATAGCCATGATCCTGGCAGGTGATCAACAACTGTAGCAAAAGTTGATGCAAGCGTGGATGCAGATATGCTTCCTTTAGGGAGAAATCAGGGGGATGCATGCAGCCCTGTCCTAATCGTGTTCACATCACTCCTGATGCTTCTCCACCATGCAACCCCTGCCTAGGCCACAACCATAACCAAATCCAGATGGTTTCAGGAGCCACTTGTCACAACCGTAGAGAGCTCCATTTTATATATCAGTTTTGTAGTTATGACATATATTTGTAGATCTTTTTGTACAAACATTGATACACATATTCAGTAGCCACTCATTTTTTGATGATAGTGGCTAGATACATGTACATGACATTTGATATATATATGAGATACCGATTTTGACATTATGGCATTGTGTACTTTGATGTGTATGCTTCTTTTATGTTCATGTATGTTGAAGCTATGAATGTTATGGATGTATGTTTATATTAGATGCTATCATGATTCAATGAACACACATGGAATTATGTTAATTAAATAAAATAATGATCTAACTATCATAAAAGCTATAATGTAATGCATGGATACATAACATAGTAGAATACATGCATGTATGGCACACACACACATGGTAATATCATAACACAATTTTTTTTCATAATGTGTTAATGAATAATGTCAACATATGCAATGCTACAACCCTTAAGGAGTGAACGCCACACATATGCCACATTAGACACTATGCATAGTATCAAAAAATATGCATCACATTAACAAGCTCTTTTAGAGGCGTTCCATCCATAGATGATAATCCATAAGTACTCAAACCACACACAAAGACAACAATGTAAGGGCTTAACCAGTTAGGACTGAATTTCCCTCTCTGGTCAGGTGGTGCATTTACATTTCTCTGATTCTCATAGAGAACCAGGTCACCTATCTTAGAAGTTCAAGGAAGCACATTTTGATTATATTGTATGGATAATGATCATTGATAAGCTTTAAGATGATTGAGGGCCCGCAATTAGTGCTCATCAAGCATCTCTAGCTAATGCAAACAATTAGCTCGATAAGTTTCATCATCAATTAACCCCTTAAGGGAAACTCACAAAGATAAAATTTCCAACTCTAAAGGCATAATAGCTTTAACACCATAAATGAGGTTGTAAGGCATCACTCTTGTTGTCATACAAACACTCGTGTGATAGGCCCACAAAGCGTATGTTAATTGAATATGCTAATCCTTACCATGTTTATTAACTATTTTGCAAAGAATGAGCTCAAGCATCTTATTAAATGCTTCTGCTTGGCCATTGGATTGAGGATAACATGGTGTAGAAAATATATGTTGAATTTGAAACTTCTCTAGGAATTGCTTTACTTCTTTGTTCTTGAATGGTGTACCATTATCAAAAACAAGTGTAGCAGGCAATCCAAAATGAGAAATATTTTTTTAAAGAGAAAACGACAAATAGCCTCGGTGTTCATGGATTGAAGAGGGATAGCTTCGACCCACTTTGTGAAGTAATCTGTAGCAGTGATAATAAAAGTATGTCCTTTAGAAGAAGGAGGTGATATTTTTCCAATAATATCCAACCCCCATTTTACAAATGGCAAAGGAGAGGTTTGATTTTGTAACTCTTATGTAGGTGCATGAATAAGATGACTAAGTTGCTGACATTGCAGACACTTTTTAACAAAATCAAAGGAGTCCTGTTCCATCATTTTCCAAAAGTACCCCATGTGTATCAATTTCCTCACTAGGGATTTACCACCAAAGTGTCCACCCCCATAGCTTGAATGGGATTATTTAAGGGCAAGGGGTATTTCTACTTTAGTGAGACATCAAAGAAGTAAGAAGTTATAATATTTTTTGGTAGAGAACATCAGAAAAAACAACATAATGGACTGAAAGCTTTCGTATACGAGTGCGATCATTTTTTTGTCACATCATTGGAAAAGCTTCCAATCTTTAGGTAGTTGTAAATACTAGAAAAAAATTCTCTCGAGTCTACATGAGAACACACAAAAGCATCTAATTCAAGTTGATCGAAAATGGCTAGGAACCGAAGGACCTAAACCACGAAGTGGTATTCTTTCGTATCCTCATCCGAAGGCACCAGGGAAGCTGCGCTTGCCATGGCATCTGCATGTCTATTCTCCCTCCTAAGGATACTATCTATCATGAAAGAGAATTGTTTAAGCAAGGACAAAGTGAGGTCTTGATACAAGGACAACTTACTTTACTTAGCCTGATAGGTTCCCGTAATCTAATTCACAATAAGCTCAGAATCACCCAGTATATGGAGATGTCTTATTCTTAGTGCAATCATGACACACAAGCCGACAATGAGGGCTTCGTACTCAAAATGTTATTAGTGCAAGGAAAGTCCAAACGAGAGGAGAGAGGGACAAACTTACCTTCAGGTGATATTAGAACTACACCTGCTTTGGATCCAGTCTAACATCTTGACCCATCGAAGTACATTTTCTATTCGAGGTCATAATTGATTTCAAGAATGTTCTCGTCAGGAAATAAATCCAAACCTAGGAAAGAGCGAGACAAGGGAGCATCTTCCAATTGATCGGTAACCGCTTGACCCTTTATTGAATTCTGAGTAATAAACTTTATGTCAAACTCAAAAATTAACATCACCCATTTGGCTAACCTCCTAGCAAGGTCAGTACTAGAAAAAAATGCTTTAGAAGGTCACTTTTTATAATGACATGTGTTTCAACATGAAGAAGGTAGTGCCTTAGCTTCTGTGTAGCGAAGAAAAGAGCGAGACATTGCTTCTCCATAGAGGAATAATGAGTTTCATAATCAACCAAGACATGACTAATGTAGTAGACCGCTCTCTCTTTCCCAACATCATCATACTAAGCAAGCAAAGCTACCAAAGCATATGGTGATGCTGCAAGGTAAAGAAAAAAGGGTCTATCCTACATAGTTGACATTAATACGAGGGGATTGGCCAAATAGGCTTTGATTGACTCAAAAGATTTCTAGCACTCTTCGTCCCATATAAAGCGAACATATTTCGTTAACAAGCGAGTGAAAGGAAGGGTACGATCAACCAGTTGAGATATGAATCTTTGAATTGCCTGGATCTTCCCTTGTAAACTTTGCAACTCGGTGATATTCTTGGGTGAAGGCCTGTTAACAATTACATCGATCTTATTTGTGTTGACCTCGATTCCATGGTGAGAGATTATAAATTCTAGAAGTTTTCCTGTGTCTATGCCAAAGACACACTTAAGAAGATTAAGTCTCATCTTATAGAGTCGAAGCCTCTAAAAAATAAGATGAATGTTCTTCACATGATCTTGATAGGTTATAGACTTCACCAAGATTTCAACATGATCTTCTAAAATCTTATGGATAAAATCATGAAATATTAGGGTCATCGCTCACTGGTAAGTAGCTCCCACATTCTTTAACCCAAAAGGCATGACCACGTAGTAGAAAGTACCCCAAGGGGTAGTGAAGGATGTCTTGTACTGATCCTCCAAATTAATACGGATATGATTGTAACCCGAGAAACAATCCATAAAAGATAACAGGGCATGGCCTGTAGTCGAATCCACAATCATATCTATATTAGGTAACATAAAATCATCTTTAAGAGAAGCCTTATTTAGGTCACGAAATTCAATGCATATATGAATAAAACCATCATGTTTGCTAACAGAGACAATATTCAAGATCCAAGGGGAATAGTCAATTGGATAGTTAAAGCTTTCTTTTACAACTTCTCTATCTCTATCTTCACCAACAATGTGACCTTGGGATTGATCTTTTAGATTTTCTGCTCAACTGGCTTGGCATCGGGACATAAGATGATATTGTAAACCACTATGGACTCATCTATATCGAGCATTTCCTCATACATCCAAGCAAATATGCCAGGATGAGAATGTAGGAGATTGAAATGTTCGTTTGCTTCTTTTGAAGAAAGAAACTTCCCAATCTTAATTACTTTTTCAGAAGACTTAGGATCCATAGAGATTTTAGTAGTTTTTCCCTTGAGGAGGGGACTACAATCTCTAGGATGTGATATCAAGATTTTGTCTTGAACATTAGTTAGAGGGTCCTCCTCATCAACATTGAAGACAAATTCTCCAAAATATTCCTGTTCATTCAAGCGATATAGGAATCATCTTTTATGATGGAAAGGAGGAAAAGGGGAGTAGGAACCTAAGAATTCCTCAAGTGATTCATCCGAGGAGAAGACATCTAGAGGAACTATCTCATCCTACACCCCTTCCTCTATTAGTTCAGGATGGACCACACTAAGTGGTTCAACCGAAATCCTGTTAACACTCCACCAAGGATTTTGCTTAGATTGTTCAATAGAGCATCCCAAACGTAGATAACGCTTATGAGGCTCCATTTGGATAGGGACCTGGATTCCTTGCTCAATATGTCCAAGGATTTTTCATCCATAGCCATACTGAGAAGCGAGTATATATCCAAAATCATAGCAAGTTTGCAAAACTTTGGAAGGCAGTGGTTCCATGTAGAGAGCTTTGTTCCACCAGTGAACATCGAATGCATCTATGAGAGCACAACCATCTCCTTTACTCGATTCACAAACATTAACCTCCTTTGTATGAGAAGAATTATCCTCCTCAGCAAGGGAAGGACTAGTCTCCTAAACAGGATTACAGTTTCCCTCCACGGGAGTATCATCTTATTTTTCATCAGAGATATTTGAGGTTATCAAAAGCTTTAGATGAGTGGGATTTACCTTGTATTCTCTGATAAAGAATTCAGAGAATTCCAAAGATCGCCAATCATCACTAAAGAAAGCATTTGATTTAGAAGAAGTAGATAGGGAAGACTTAGGACTTTCTGCTTTAGGTGGCTTGTCTTTAACAACATTTGCTTCAGGTACAACCTCCATGGAGGGAATCGCTGAGGAACAAGCCATAGAATCAATATTTAAAGATGGAATACAATTCTTAAAAGTGGAGACAATCGAAGCCCAGCCAACAACCGCTAACTCACAAAGGTGAAAAACTTCTAGGTCAGATTTGACTGTGACCACTTGATTATTTGCAACAAACTCTAAAGAATGATGTAAAGTAGAAGTTACCACAACCATAGCATGAATCCAAGGTCTCCCCAAAAGAAGATTGTAAGGAAAAGGGCCAGACATCACATAAACCAAATTAGGTAAGGTAACGTGGCCCAACTACAAAGGCAGTATTATCGTGCCTAGAGCTTGGTGAGTGGCATTACCGAACCCACAAATGTACAAAAAAGAAGCAACTAGAGAAGATGAATCAACCTTAATCTTAGGAAATAAATCGATACTGCAAACGTTGAGAGCCGAACTGGTGTCAACGAGGGTACACCTAATTCCAATAGTATTAACATTAATTATAATCATTAAAGGGTCTACTTGTTTTTGCATATCTGAAGTTGGGAGTTCTTGTGGATGGAACGTAATATTCGGTGAATCCACATGAATATGAGCCAAAAACACATTAACTTCCATAGGCCTAGCGGAGGCAGGTAAAAGAATATTTTGCAAGGCTTCCTGAAGCATTTCCTGATAAACTAGGGCAATCTGAAGCAAATCCTTGAGCGACATCTTAGCCGGAGTAATACGAAGTTGCTTGACAAGATCATAATCACTTGGTGGTTTAGTCATAGGTTTAGATGCTGAAGGAAGACTTGGTTGGGAAGGTGGTAAAGAAGTAGGAACTTGAGTAGGTTGAGATGTAGGAACAAAAGGTTGTTGATCCAAATTCTATTTGTTTCTTCTTGTATTATATGTGTGCCCCACGACATTGTAAGAAGTAGAGTCCGTAGCTTTTATGAACCTTGAATACAAGTTTGATGAATCATATCAATAAGAAATCCCATAGATAGAATGATCCTTCCTTGAAGGAGGGCTAGCTGGGATCAAGTAAATGACAGGTTTCTTAGGGCTTGGAGGATCCACAGAGACCACCACAACATTTACTGACTCTTCAGCTTGTGAAGAAGGGGTTTGCTCAAAAGATTTACGGATAGGGGAAGACGCTTCTAAGAAATCATCTAGAGCATCATCCAACATGTAAAAATATTCCTTGGAAAAACATTATCATAAACATGAAAACATTGCAAAAATAGATCCGACATGTTCACGTTGGGTTCACCAAAATGTGAGATAAGAGGGATTCGTTGCACACGAGTCTCTTCATTCTCAAGAGATTCCTAGGGAACAAACCGCCCTTATCCACCTCAACATAAGCTTGATGAAGAAATTTCAAAGGAAGTGTATGCACGTTAAATTTCAGAGAAAAATACTTCATATCTCCAGAGAGTGAAACTTCAAGATTTCTACCTTTGACATAAGAGCTCTCGACCAAAGGATGGTAGAGTGGATTTAGGACGCCAGCGCAGCGTGTTGTCATCCAAATGGCGTGTTGGCATCTTGAGCAATAAGGAGCTCGGGAACTCAGGCGAGGAGAAGAGAGTTTCACTTACTAACTCAGATCTGAGGTTTACTAAATAGAACGATAAAACATAGAATATAAAATGTAAGAAAAACACAAGGAGGACTTGGAGAAAACTTACCCTCAATCGAATGTTCAAGTCTTCACTCCAAGCTCCGCTTTTCAACCTGCACACAAACAAATGAGGGGGAAAATGTTGGTGCTGTATAGGGGCCTACTGCAGTCAGATCCCGAGTTTAACCTAAATGGACAAAAGGAATGGTGAAAGCAAAACCCGCTTTAGGAGTAGAACCCACACCACCAAGTAGTAAATGAACAAGAGATATAAATAGGAAAGAGTAAGAGAAAGCATTACCCATAGGCCTTACCCCCCTCCAAAACACACATAAGCACCGTTGAATCCTTGCTAGAGGGCTTTGGCTATTGGAGGGACCTTAGTCCGGCAGAGCTTCGCTTGTAGAAGTATTGCTTGTCAAGAATGAAAGAGATTCAAGAGTGAAGTTGAAGAGAGAGCTTGATCGAATGAATGAACCCCTAAAATGAGAGAAAATGAGGGGTTTTGTTGCATGCAAGGGCGGAAAAGAGCCATTACACACAAAAACCTAACTACTAGGACACGTGTCAAGAGTCAAGATTTGAGATTCCTCATTGCAAACTCGGAAAACCATTAGGACGCTAGCACGCCGCAGAGACGTCCACACGCTACGCATGCGTCCAAGGCATTAATTTTTTGGAAGAGTGTCATTAGGTTGTTGTTGCTTCATACTGGTCCATATGGAGCTAGAATTGTGAAATTCTGACCCATGAGATTTTTTCCATTAATGCATTTAGGTGTCATAAATGTTAGGCAAAGTGCTAAAATGTGGAATTTCCCCTAGGTACAATTCTGCGACATTACAACAATATGAAAGAAGTGGTTGTAAGTGTTGTTGGATGTTTATGGAACATCCCCATGTGATTCACATGTTGATTGGCCTCTTTGGTGCCACATTATGTCTTGAGTTGGCTTTTTGGGTTATTTGAGTATATCTAGATGACATGGCTTGTTCCTTTGTCTATGTTGTGTGCTTGGGGGTCTACACCAATATTTGAAGATGTGTTAAGTTATATTTGGGTCTTGACCTATCCTAGTTAGAACTGCTTTGAAAAAATTCAATTGAAAGTATGTTGTTGGGCCATTGGTTATGCACTTCAAAGTTTCATCTACACATTTCCTTGATGCCAACTTAGATTGATGTGTGCCATCATGTGAATTGTTTTAGATCACATTGGAATATGCAATATTTTTTTTTTGTTCCTCTCTATCCTCAAGATAGGACTGCAATATGCTTTGGTGGCCAACTTGTTGAATTCATTGTTTATCTTTTTCTTGGCTAACCTAATTGAAGTTTTGAAGTGTTGCGGTGGATATAAATGCAAGATCTTTTTGGATGAAACAGTGTGGATATGTGTACAAGTGTGTGAACAAGAAAGTGTGATAAAGTTTGGATTTCCTTTGAAGATATCGTAGAAGAAGTGCAAAAATGTGAAAGGTAGAATCAAATGTGTTGTAACGCTTCAGTCAACAAAGTGTTATGTTGACAAATATTGTAATCTTTCTCTAAATCTTTGTATCATTCTTTGAGATATTGAATCTCATCAGGTCCTTGTATCTTGCTTCTGAAGCTGTGTTTGCTTCAAGTCTGCAAGTTCTTCGTATCTTGCATTGAGGTAGTGAGCCTTAATTTGCAAGTCCTTTTTGATAGTGAGCCTTTATATTGTGAGTTAACTCTCACCATGGTTTTTTCCATGTAAATTTGGTGTCATATTGTGGATGTGTGTTCATGTATCTTTATCATTGATATAAATATGGTTAGAGTTATAATTTCTATATCTTTCATTGTTGAAGTTGTTGAGGGTTTAAATTGCTATATCTTTTTACTGATTTTCTTAAGAGTTTGAAGTTTGTATTGTGCTGAGAAGTTCAAGTTTTGAAAGGGCTTAAGTTTTTAAGGAGATTGATTCACCCCCCTTCTTGGTAGATATATATGTGTTCAAAACTTATCTTGTTCTTTTATGAGTTATTTAGCAAAAAAATCAAGAGAAGGCATTGTGTTGGATACTCCTAAGGCACTTTTAGTGGCATAGAATGTAGGAACAAAGACTGAATACTCAATTCCATACTATTTCAATTACAATATTATGGCCTTTAGTTTGGTGAAGAAGTCATGTATTGTATCAAAATTTGAAGGAATTAAGCCTATCATCTCATTCTCCAATTGATGACCTCTTAATTAATCTTGTTTACCAAATAGTTTTTCCAATATTGTCCAAACTTTATTTGGTGAAGACAAATATTCAACATGAAAGAGAAAATCTAGAGATATGGACATACACAAGGTTTCAAATGCTTCATCACACTTATTAAACCATTTTGGATATTTTGCATCAATAGTTAGTTCAGTTTGTAGTCTCATTGTTAACCTATGCAATCCATACTTTTTCAAGTAGAGTGACATTTTACTTTTCCAATCAAAATAGTTGTAGGGTGTTAACATAGGAACTGTTACTTGATCCATTTTAAGCATAAAATAAGATTGTTTGTGAGTGCACGAAAATAGAATGTAAAGTGTAAAAAAGACACTAAGAGACACCCCCCTTTCCATTAGTCTCAAAAATCACCCCCAAGATATTACAGTGTTGACACTTTATGATTAGTGCAATTACAAGGCTTTAACCATATTATAATGCTTACTAGGCCCATAATGGAAAAAAACACAACTTTTGATACAAAATGAATGAGAAAAAATCTAAAAAAATTAACCCTATAGCTGTGTAGTGCTCTTCAATTCCTTTCTAATGCCTACTCATTTCCAAAAATGGAGCTCTAGGGTGAAAGTTATGGCCTATTGAAGAAAAATGCAACAATCAGTTTCAACTTACAATATTTGGAAAAAAATATTTTTAAAACCTCCATGGATGGAAAATGGTTGTCTCCAACTTTCTGACGATATCTTATTTTTGAAAAATGACACTGTGGTGAAAAGTTAGGCTAGCTTGAAAAAATGCCCAATTTGGCCTATAGGGAGGGCTTTGGTGGCCCCTTAGGTGGTGTTGTTGATGGTGATGACAATTAGGCAGTGGTCTAGTAGCATCTCGGTGGTGACTTGGTAGAGGTCTACAAATTTTGGTCATAGTTTTAGAAAATTACAAGTCGTAGTTTAATTTCTGACTATTGCGGTTTGAAAGCTGACCACTGGTGGCTTAAGTTGCTTAGCGGCTAGTGGTGGACGCAAGTGGTCTACAAAATTTAGGTTTGCAAGGCCTTAGGACCCTACGCTAGGCACTGATTGCCTTAGTACCAAGAAATTAAAGTGTTGGGTGCTACGTGCTTATGTGTTGAGCGCATAAATTTTATTTTTATTTTTTATGATTTTTTTTGACAAACAGGTCGTAATACCTAACCTAGGGGGGCATAGGCCTCCCAAGAAAAACTAATTTTCCTCTACTACTCCCGACATGGAATATAGGAAAATTTTATTTCAAAATTTATCTCTACAACCTCCTGAATGCAATAGAAAGGTCCATTTGGGCGAAAAATGCTCTAGTGAAAAAATGTTTGCTAGATTTGAGTTTTAAACCCTTGTTTGCTATTGTGTCATATGGTGGAAAAATTGAGTGAAACAAAATCCAAATATGACTTTCTTGAGCCTCTTAGATGTAATGAGATAGTAAAAAATACTTCCACTATAGCTAAAATAGCTACAATCATAGAATACCACCAAAAATACACATGAAATATAGGATTAACAGATCTTTATAATTACTTTCTAATTCTCTAGATTGTATTGAAATGCAAGAGAAAAGCATGCAATAATTTATAAGATCATACTAAAAACTCCAATCTCTTAATCAAGAATTCAAGTACTCAAAACTCTCAAAATCTAATCTCTAATACCATGTTAAAAATATGAAATAGATGAATAACCAAGATCTTTCTACGAGAGATAACCTATAAAACTATAATGAAATGACACAATTACATACCCAAAATTCTTGGAGATGTGAAAATTTCAAGATGGCAAGATTGTATTATGAGCTCAAAGAAAAATTGTAGAATAATGGTTGCACGCATCAATGTACATGTATGCCAAAGTATATAACAATGAATATACAAATACAAGCTAGGTAGTGAATTTATATAAAACTAAAGAGAGGATGAAGGTGGAAAACCAATCAATAGGAATTGACCATCAATATTAAATAAAGTGATGAAAAAGGTAAATGTTCAACCCTTTAAGGATGGAGACACCTCATCACCTTATCTCCTAGTTATTAAATAATAAACTAACTTTGTTATCTTAATCTTGAGATTAATAAAAGTGTAGGAAAAACCTATGACTAAGGGGAAATAAATTAACCCACTAGTAAAATAAAAACCTACACCAACAATAAAGTGCATCATAATCCAATGACCAAATTGAGTATTCTATTTTGGATTGATTATCTCTGTTCAAAGATGCCTTGTGATTTGTTATTAACAAGTGTAAATCCCTCCTATAACTCTTTTCTATGTCCTATACAATTTTACATTTCCAATGCAAGAGGCCCAACTTATAGAGATTATAACTTTAAATTTGGGAGGCCATTGTGACCCAATTTTTAAATTATAGAGATAAAAAATACTCATGCTTGATAGGCATCACTAGAAGTAATGTTGAACAACCCAAATTTTTTATTTTGCCTAAAAATAATGTCCATAACCTAAAAATTGAGTTTTTATGTTTTATAGTTTAAAAAATACATTATTTATATATTTAAGATTAAGAGAAATCTGGAGACACCTTTCCTAACAATAAACATGTAAAACCCTAACGTAAGTAATTAAATGATACAAAAGTGAGGTATATATATTCTATTGTTTATTACAAAATTGGTCTCAAATTACATTTAAAATATATGTAAAATGTAAACCCTAAAGAGATTAAGCAAGCTTAGTATAAATTAGCTCTAGGGTTCCTATTCCATACTCATGATTTTCAAACAATATATTAAGCATAACCATTAGATTTAAGACTCTATGCATTAGCCAAACTAACAAGTTGTGTTGTAAAGTCTCATTTTTAATGTGTCCTTGTGATCATAATCATCACCTATGTTTATCTCAATCCAACCACCATTAAAGATGCCACTATCATTAGAATAATTGGTCATTTAGGGTTTAAGAGAAGCCTTCTTCTTAATAGAACACAATGATTATGTGGAGCCTTTGACATCAATAATAATATGGATGGGGTCAAAGATAAATCATACTTGAAAATATGCTAAAAATGTAACCCTAGGTCAAATCAAGGGTGAGTAGGGTGCATAGAAGGATAGGAAACAAATTTAATCACCAAACCTTTGATAGAAGGGATAAACCAAAGAAACACTAAAGCTGAATGAAAATTAGATTTGGACAACTAGGAAATTACAATTGAATTACAAATTTGAAAACCTATTTAGGGTTTTAAGGTTGGTTAATTTTTTCAAATTCACCAAAATGAAAAGGAAAAACAGGGTCCTTATGTTGATTAGATAAATAAAAATAATTAAGTATAATCTAACTTAAGAGTTGGATACATGGGGTGTTGGTTAGATGTAGTGGAATAGATTAGATCACACAATTTATTAAATAAAAAGTATACTTATTGTATGAATAATAATAAATAAAGAGAGTCTCCTTAGCTTTGTAACTAAAGAATAATTGTTGTTTGCTAAAGATAATGAGATCTATATACTCCAAAATCTAGGAATGCTCTAGATAGTCGTATATGTGGATCAAAATGAAAATATTCATTTTTTTTTTATGGAATTGATTGACTTCATGATTCTAGATTGACTTCATAATTTTTGATCTAGTTCAGAGTTGAGAACTTGTTATGTAGTTGTAAATTTGACCTCTAATTATATCTAGGTATTGACTTGCAAACTCTTAAAATAGTAGATTGCTAGATAATGATATTCTTTGTTACATTCTCAAGATTTCTTTTGTCAAACTATCAGTATTTAAAAATACCTTGATAGAGAAATTCATGTGTATTAGGATGAGTGTGATTAGATATGCAAGACCCTTTGTTTGATTTGAATGCATATGCAAATGATTGTTCTTGTGATAAATTATTGATCTCAAGCATGGATATGTTATAAATATATGAGATGAGATCCCAAAAATGAATGAAATGGATGTCTTTTTATACATTTAAACATAACACCATATTACAAAGATTTGTGTGCAAACTTAGCTTGGGACCAAAATATAAGATGGGGCCGATTGGCTAAATGTTTTATTTTTATTTTTGCATTTAGGCTAATCAAAATCATGGTTGTGAGGTCAACTTTACACTTGCAGACACAACCTAGGTTAGACAACCAAATTGAAATAGTTGTCGAGAGAAATGAGTTATGGATAAGGCTTGGATTAATGATTAAAATTAATCAGATAAACCAATTAAACTAAGATTATATGCACATAAACATAAAAAATAAACCTAGATACATAAACCCAAATTATACAAAAGAAAAATACACACCATTTATAATTATATGAATACATTGAAATGTTACCCCAAACTAAATATATAATTTTTTACCTTAGGATATTATTTTATTCCAAAAATACAGTATATATTTCTATGTCCCAAATCTATTGTACCTCCACCAAAAAACTAAGTGTTAGTTATAACTCTTCTGAATTGTTTGACTATGTTTTTTAACTTGCTCACACTTCCCCATTATAGCATATTACAGAAAATTCAAACAAATTGTAATATTGCTATTAGGATTCAATCGTGTTGTTTTACGAGTCAAACTCATTGATCCATGTTTCATCAGTAGAATCCATCTCTCATGATAGCGAATGGTCCACTTATCACAATTTTACTATGTGCGAAAAATACCTCCTACTTAACAAGACAAATGAATCTTTTAACTTCAAAAACTATTTTAACTAAAAATTAACTCCCGCTAGGTATAGTTGGAAGCGACAAATGAAATCCAATACTATGTGTTTGCATTAATGTGTGTGGGTATGAGATATTTAATTTATTCGTCTGGTGAGCTGGACTACTTAATATCTTACGTGTTGGACACGGCGGAAATAAATGCCCCATCATTGTAAAGAAATGGACCCCAAGATTTTTGGTAGATACTTCCTAACCCAGTAAAAGGGGTCCACATATTTCGAGACTTCTTTAGGGGATGGCATTTGTTCTTAATGTGGAATGGGCACGCGAATAGATATTTGTAATGAGTATTTTTTACGCCGAAGGCGTATATCCAATCTGAAGAAGAGCAAGCTAAGATTGGCTATCAACGATTCATATTGCCCTGGAGACGATTAAAATGATTTCCTCCGTTCGATGCTTTTACTGCTTTATCTTGCAGAAACAATTGTATTAGACACGGTTTTATGGAAGCTTTGGAGCTGCAAAACTAGCAGTCAGACCTGTCGCTTCCTGCTGGCACTTGATTTTTTGTGTACACTGATTGACCAAAGCCCGAGTGATTTTCAGATCAACGGTGCAGACATTGGGAGACTAGATGCACGACATGAAAACCATCTGCACCATTCGATTTTTGTTGTTTCTGTCACTTTCTCATTTACTTTGCACAGCACCGTCAAGGGAGAGAGAGGTAATGATTGCAGGATATGTACAAAATGGATTTGTTGAAAAGGTTTTAGAAAGTTTCAAGCAAATGCAATTGGCAGGTGTACAGCCAAATTCCACAACCTTCGCCTGTATCCTCCCTGCTTGTGCCAAAATGGGAGTTTTGGAACAGGGTATGGACAGTCATCAAAGCTTCATGGAAGGAGGATTTTTTTTCAAATATTATAGGTTGGAAATGCTCTGGTAGACATGTATGCAAAATGTGAAGCATAGAAAAGGCACGTAAACTGTTTGACATAATGCCTCAAAGAGAGGTTTCTGAAGTGGAATTTCTGAGCAAAATCTATCCATCAACGGTCAGGAGTTTCAGATGAGGCATGGACGACCATTGAATGGATCCTGCTCGTTTATTTCATTATCGGCAGATCCTCGCCCAACGCCATTGAAAACGTCGACATCAGGGAACACCACCCAACATCAACGTCTATTTCGTGACAAGGCTTCAGAGAAGGCGTGTTTGTGCAGTCCTACCTGCATTTTGGAGATGGCGTTTGCAGAGGATGTGACGTTTATATGAGCACATAGAAATTACAGCTGGCTACCTCTCTGGTAGGGAGGGTTTGGAAGGATCGTAGAAATTACTGGAAGAAGTCAATTACACATAACATCAGAGCAACGATTGTATCGTATTGTCTGCTCTATATTACTTTTGAGAGGTTGCTGTTTATTGGGCAGTGCAATTTCAGTACCTCCAGCAATTAGATTTTTATCATTTTTCTGGCTTAACTCCTTTTGAAACCAAGTAAATCATAGCATTGTATATAATGAGCCTCAGGCTTCTATCCAATCTGTAATACTAATTCTCTATATTTCTCTACAATATCGCTGTTAGCTTTCTACCCTCATTCATCTCTCAATAAGAATTCTTAGGACAGTCATTCAAAGAACTACTTATGGCTCCCCATGCTTTTATAATCCCATATCCAGTTTAGGGACACATAAATCCCCTGATAAGACTCTCTGAGAAACTTGCTTCTCAAGGCATTATTATAACCTTCGTCAATACAGACTTCAATCACTCCAGAATGATGAAAGCACGCAACTCTTGCCATGGAAGTTTACAAGACCCATGTTTTAACATTCGTTTTGTTCAAGCTTCAGATGGCTTGTCACTTGATTTCAAACGAACAGGCAAGTCAGTGGAAGCCTTCAATGCGTTCATGACCACCATGAGAGCTTCTGCAGAAGATCTTCTTGACAAACTCTTAACACAGAGCTTTGAACCTTCGGTTTCCTGTGTTATTGGCAGCTCATTTCTTCCATGGAATTTTGAGGTTGCTAAGAAATTTGAGCTTCCATTTGTAGCCTTTTGGTCACAGGCAGTGAGCGTCCATGTCATCTATAGACATTTGTCAATGATTATCATATAATAATCATTAATTGTTGATTGACCTAGGGTTTTATCTTCAAAGAATGAGATGTCTTGCATGGTCCATAAGAGATAAGTTCTATTGGTCAGATTAAAGGGTGCATGAAGATCTTTTATAATTATTTTTGAAGCTAACAAATATAGGGATATTTTTCCTTGTGTCAATTGAAGTTATTAAGGATATAATATTTTTGTTTTCTCTAGTGGGGACATGTAGCGGGGGTAAGATTGATGGTGGTGGATGGGAATCTTATATTATTTGATTTTTTCTAGTGTCATAAGTATGTCCTACTATTTGATAATCATTACGGAGAGGAAGGGGCTCCTTGAATGAAAATTAGAGTGATATTTTGAGGAGCCCCTAAGATAGTAAAGTGGGTTATAGGACTAACAACATTGGAATTATTATGGGTGTATATACTATTATTGGATGTGAGTGTAGGAAGTGAATTTAGCATCTTGTAGTTTGTTCCATTAGGTAATTATTAAATTTATTTGAAAACACATAATTTGACGACATGCATATCATGTTGTTGAAATGTTAACACCTACAAAAAAGAACTTACTAAAGGCCATAACTAATGGGTGAAACTAAGTGTAATCTAGGTCACATGTGTAAAACCAAATAATATTAAAATAATTGAATCTAAACTATTCTACACTAGTAAGAATGGTTAAAATGGTAACATAGCATTCTTTTAATCTAATAGAAAATTCACACTATCATGAACATTCATTCATAGAAATGTTTCACTTTGGAGCATTAAAATGAACTAATATTTGCTTCAAAATGTTTCAAACTAAGAGAAAATGAGTGAATACCTTTTTCACTCTTCCAAATTGGTAGTTAATGGATCCTTCCTAATTTAGAGATTATATTTTAGTCATGTTTGGATCCCTATAAGTGGATGCATAGTTTAGGGTGCTGTCATAATAGTGGTTTACAATTCCTGAGAGGAACAAATTTTAGCTGAAATCACATATTTTTAGAAAATATAATGATTTAAGCCTTAAAAAAATTCATTTTAAGGATTCCAATTGAAGAGGGTTTGATCAAATCACCTTAGATCAAACCCCCTTGGATAGAACCTCGCTAGTTTTAAACCATACCTATAAATGTGTCTCCTTTACACCTATCAAAATGTCAGATAAAAATCACTTTTGATTTAGATTTTGGGGATCAAATGAATTCATTTAAAATTTATTTGAAATGATTATGGTATTCCTCAAAACAAGCTATCCAATGAATATAATTTTAATATGTTTTGGTTTTGTTATGTATTTGTTTTTAAGTTTTATTAAACATAGGTTTTTCATCGAAAATGAATTTCTTTGTTCTTCACATGTGGAAAAATAGAAGATTATCAAAAAAAAAATGAAAAATATGAGTGCACCAGATAGAAGTCCTTGATCCAACAAAAAAAATAAAATAAAATTTTGACATATAAAAAAGTTCGTGTTATACAGTTGCATATGTCTGAATTGTAATTCGTTTGACTTTGAAACTTGATTAAAGAAAAAATATTCAATAAAAAACTATCTAACTAAGTGGAAGCACTACATATTAGAGTTACAAATATAAATTTGAAAAGAATTAGAATTTTATCCTTCATGGAAAAAAAATCGATTGTCCACTTTTTAAAATGTTGTTTTCAAAAAATCTATTTTCATGGCAGATGGAAAAAGTGCAATTTGATTCCAAAAATTTTGAAAAAATATTTTAGAATCTACAGACAAAATTTGATGAGACTCTAGTTTGCACCATCTTCAAATTCCTCATAGTTTAGCTATAGGTGCTTTCGAATGTGAAGATTTAGTTAAAAATAATAATTTCAGTTGTCCAAATTGGCCAAAAATTGTAAAACCACTATTATGGGATCACCCTTTAACAATTCTCCATTGGGACCTTTGTTGCACAAGCAACATCAAATGACCTCTTGTACTACACAAATGCATGCAAAAAATAGATCAACATTTTATTGATTGGCCCTAAATTTCTTTTTTTTTTTTTTTTCAGATTTTTTGAAGTATAATATATATAATATAATATAGATATATTAAATAATATGGAAATAATAATTTGTAATTTACAATAATATAATAGAGTGAAAATTGAACACTAGCATTGCCCGTGGGAAAAATAAAGCTATTGAGATATATGAGAATTAACACCAAACTTGGAATATAGCCACGACATTTTCAGATAGTTCCCAAATTCTGATGCCCCCAAACAGATCTCTCTTGACAACATGCCCTACCATGGAAAGCCTTCTCAAAAATTCTACTAGGACAGGCATATCGAGGTTTTTGGGCATGGGCCTACAATTTAGTCCACGCACCTTCAAGGTTAGTATTAGGAGGGATGGGCCCATTGAGATATCTACTGAAATTGATGCAAGGCGTAAATATCTACTGAAATTGACGCAAGGGGGCACGTATTAGATCATATCCAAGTCTCTTAGACGTAAGTGTTGCAAACACAATTAATGAGAAAAGGAAATGAAGAACAATGAACGGTCAAGGTGTTCAGAATCGTCTCTGGGATGGCTTCAGCCGTAGATGTAGCAAATCTGTTTGCTTCATTTCATAGTGAATACGCCTATTGAAGGGTGATATTTGTATATTCATAATAATTTTTATTTGGTTGTCTTTCATGAAAATGGTTTACTACATTTATATATATTGAAATATAATTTCACACAAACCATTATCTTGATAAACACAACCAAATAGAAAATAGTATGAATACATATTTGCTATCTACTTTGATTTTATCATTTCAATGTTTCAAAAACTTCACATTTCATGTCTAGTGTGATTAAACACACTTATATTTATCTGATTGACTATTGTGTACTTGTATATCTAAAGGCATTCAATTTCATATTATCATATTTGAATACAAAGAAAATATTGAGCACATTGAGAAGGCGCATATGTTGGGAACTTCTTGTACCTAAAATGAATCGAGACCTTTAAAACCATTCTAAAAGTCTGATTACCTTGAAAACATAACATGAACTTATTGGTAATGGAGCCTAATTATCTTAGAGGTTTTATCTCACTCGTGTTTGAATCCTTGTAAATGGATGCATAGTTGATTTAAAGCTACCACTAATTCATTAAGACCATTTTTTCATAAACAAATTTGTTTGCTAAATGACCTACCAATTCACCTCATGTACTACACAAATGTATGCAAAAAAAAAAACCCAAAATTTTACCTAATTGACCTTCCACACCTCTTTGGTGTACCGATTGCACACCAAGGTGCAATTGCTAGTTTAATTAATTTCAAAATTATAAAAAAGTATGTGGGTATTCTTTGCATTGATAGAAGCTATTTTACAAGTGTATAATGTTAGGGTGGGGTAATTGTTGATTGAATTGTCTAGTATTTGAGGTTCATATTATGTGGAGACAACCTGTCTCCTTTCAAAGGAACACACATACACTCTTTTGATACACTCTTTTGCATATAAGTATATAGTTAGTAGTAGAAGCATAGGAAGAATAGACTTATCAAATATCGTATTTGTGAGAATGTAGCAAATGAGAGACCTCAAAAATCAACATTTCTAGTATGATCAAGAAACTTCTAGATTTGACTATGTGAGTTTTTTCTCTCAACATTTTGGATCAAACGTCATGAACCATCATTAGGAGAGCAAGACAATTCTCTTGTCTTGTCTTGCTCTCTTGATGATGGATCATGAAGTTTGATCTGAAATGTTGAGAGAGAAAAAAATACACAATCAAATCCAGAAGTTTCTTGCTTTAACATTATGGACTATGGAAATCATGTCTACAATTTCTAATATGAATTAATTTTATTTCAATTATTAGATCTTGTGATTTATAAATTGTCAAAGTCCACATCATTTTGATAGGTATTCGGTGGCAACTACTATGACTAGTTAGAGCATTGGACACAAAGTTATATTATAACCATCTTGGATCTAATATAATTGTTTGAGTTCAATTGGCTATAATACAATGGTCCCTAATAGTCAAAATGAGTATAGGTATGTGGGAACCCTTTAGAGTCAACAATATGCTCTCTTATTTGTAATTCAAAGTGTAAACACTAGAAATTGTCCTAAGGCCCACGACTCCTAATTTCTTCATCATTGTCCACCTTGTCATTCTTGATAATTAAATAATAATTATTTAATTATTTTCTAAAGTCATAAGTCTTTTATTAATTAACTAATAAAATTATTTAATTAATTCATTTCTATCTTTATTCCTCCATGATTAATTAAATAAATTTTATTTATTTAATTATGTCACCGAGTAAGTCCCTTTCTTTCTAAAATTAAATAAATTCTTATTTATTTAATTTTTATCCACTTTCCACTATAATTAAATAATTATTTTAATTATTTAATTATTCATTAGCCTCTTCTCTCATAAATTAAATAAATTTTATTTATTTAATTTGGTTCACCCTCTTGAATTTTGAATTAAATCATTATTTAATTCAAAAGGTCCTCTTTGTCACATTCCTCTATAATTAAATAATATTAAATTAATTATTTAATTATTCATTGCCCACCTAAAATTAAATAATTTTTATTATTTAATTTCTCCTATCACCTCTTTGTTCGTGCCAATCTTATCTTCTACATCAAGTCTTTATCTATCCATGTCTGAATTAACCTCCACTCTTGATTAAATTATTTATAATTTAATCTTGACCGTCAATCCTTCTGATTTAGCCCTAACCCTATTCCATACCTCATCTTTCACTCTTGGCCATTGATTATTTCCATTCAGTCTTAGCCCTTCATTCAAAATTGGATTTCCTATAAAAGACCTTGTCATTGTCATTTCTATCATCTGGAGTTTACATGAGCTTAGGTGATCTTATGCTATCTTGCTATCAACATCAAGTCAAGTGCATCCATATTCATTTAGAGTTTTCAATATTTTTCTTTGTCATTGTCATAGGCCATTATTGCATACTTATAAATCTGGGGGAAATTATTATATTCAAGCAAAATGGAGAAGTGAAATGAAGGTGAATCAATGATGGCATGAAGATTTGGTAATATTGTTCCATGTTTTATGTCTTTATGCGTATTTGTGCTTCATTTTTTATTGGGGTTTGATTTGTATCTTTTATTGCCTAACCTTTGATATTTTAGCCTTGATTACATTGGTGAACCTGAAGTGAAAGGACAAAATTGCATAGATTGTATGAAAATATCCATTTTGCATGTTATAGGTACAAATCACCGCAATCACAAGGGAAAAAACTCAACCCAATCATGAAACTAAATGACATAACTATTTTACATAGGGCATATTTAGATTTTCCTTTTAATTTTTGGGGTTGTTGCTAGATCTAGGTCATTTAGCTTCTCATTTCATCAGGTTAACCCTAGTTGTATATCATAATGATCACTAGATTATCTAGTTTTGGGTAGGTTTTTCTATTTCTTTATAGGTTCTAGTTATCGCACTGCAACTAACTGTGGATCACCGCAATTGTCATCTTGGTTCACCGCATTTGATGTTGACATGAGCCACAACTATTTTGTGAGCCGTAGTCAAAATCCTGAAAGCCGCAGTCACAGTTCCTAAGATGCAATCGCTTCTGTCTGTAAGCCGCACTCATAGTTTCCATGACACAATTTCTTGTTTCTTTATGATTTTAATTTTCAATCAAAATTTTTAGTTTAGTTCATTCATAGTTCATACCATAAGGATTTTCTGTTACTACTGGTTGATTTCTAGTGTGTGGCATAGGTGGAAAGGAGATATTTCACTTGACATTTTCTATTAAACCATCTTGTCTTCTTTTCATTCACTTGAATTAGATTATAATTAACCTTGCATTCACACATCGTTGGGCTTAAACTTACCTTAATTTTCATTTCACTAATTGGTTTAAAAAGAACTTGCATCTCACTTATTGGTCTAAAATTAACCTTTGCATCAAGTGTCTTTTCACATATTTCTTTGAAGGTTAAAAAGAAAAAGTGTTTGCATTGTGCTTCAAGGTGTGTATGCACTTCTCTAACACCATTTGGTTATTTTGAGAATCAAAAAAATATTTTGGAATTTTGTATAATCACCCACACATTTGGATTTTGGGATTAAAATGAACCTCATGCGAGTGTGAGACAATGTTGTATATGCTATCTCCTTGCACTTTGTGCAATCTTGGATGATCAAAAACATCATCCTTATCTTGATTTTGTTACCTTTAGAGGGGCCTGCCTCAAAAGAGGGAATGACTCCAACCATTTTTTTGCTTGTGCTGGTATATAAAAGGATGAGACTAAACCATCAAGTCCTCACAACGTTCTTTTCCCTTGCCATACAATGTCACTCAAAATAGGGTACCTACTGTAAAATGTATAAGAGGCCCTAGTAGAGTGATTAAAGCCTTAAGTGGCTTGCTGGATGCTTGTGGGGACCCGTGTCCCTAAGTATTCACTAAGAACCTTTTTTATAGTGGCCAAAATCCCTTTCACTTGCTAGCACAGGAATGGTCATTCTGAAGCTGCTCCACACCTTCATTAAGCATGTGTGGAGGAAAAAAATCATCTTTAGGGAATTGAGACTTGGTGAGCTCGAGAAGTGAGTGTCGTGGAAGGAAGCCAGTGCCACCAAGTCTCTAGCTATTTGCCTTGTTTAAGTGGTTGGAGAAATCTGAGTGGGGATCTAGCAGGTGGTATCTCTTGAGAAGCCATAGGTTGTGAAGTGTGTTTACAAGTGTCTTTTACACATTTAAACATCTTACACATTCAAACCAAACAAAATACAAGTATTTTTAGACTATTTTTTGTGTTTTCCAGAATTGAACATCACAAAATCACTTTAAAACTTGGTCAAAATATGGTCAAAACTAAGCAACATACACAAAAAATTGCAATTGACTGTCCCGAATTGCAACCACTATTTTAGAAGATCAAAATTGATTGTGCTAAACCACAGCTAAGACTTCAAATGACACCTATTTTCCAGCAATAATCTTGAGTAAAATTGAGACAAAGCCATTTTCTGGCTAGTCTTGAGCATAACCTGAGTCTTTGACCACAAACTTGCAACACTGCCATTCACTTTTTTTCAACCATCAATTCACCATTGCATTCCTTTCATCCACCATAGGCAAAGCATTAAGGAATTTTCTAGTTTGCATATACCTTGTTGTGAACCTTAGTTTTGGAAGCTTATCAGACTTGAGACTACTCCATAGTGACCAAATCAAATTTGTGTTGACTTCAATCCTCTCACCATTTTATCCTTTTTGTCATCTAGGTTGGCCCTCAACTCACAAGGCTAGTTTGATACCACCTTTGTCAAACCTTGTCATTTAGTCATCATGATTACTGAAGTCTTGATAAACTAGATTTGTAATCTTGGCTACCTTAGTTAGTCAAACAACCTTTCTTTGGTTTTCCCATAAGGTGTTTAGTAGTCACACTTTTGGTCATTTCCTTGGTTCATATTACCATCCTTCCACACATGCATTCTAGATTTTGGTTTCACACTAAAGCATCATCCTTAGATAGTTATATCCCAAAAATACAAAAAAATAGACACCTTGCATAAACATTGCCATAGACTGGACCTCATTGTGATATTATCCTTCATCTTGCATAACCTTGGGCACCCCTTTGCATAATCATCTTAGGCATCCCACCTCATCATCCTCACATTTACTTTCCATCTTGCAAGTCTTACATGGTTGAAACTAGGTCGCAAAGGAAAGAAAAGACATGACTTTCCCACAAGAGAATGCGTTTGTCAACCCATTTGAAAATTCCTCACAAGGGGCACCTAGACCATACAAGTCCTTATTGGAGACATTTGTCACTAAAGACAAAAATAGAAACATTGTTGTAGAAGAACTAAAGGCTGCTGCCCAAGATCCTGAATTTTTCTCTTTTGTGGATGAGTTTTTGTCATATGAACCTAAATGCTATCTAGCTAAACTATTATCAGAAGGTGCCACATTACCCCCTAGTTTTGATGTCAATACATTACGAGAATCATCCACAACCATCAACCAAACTCAAGGACACAACGCAACTGTCTCTAGTGGCTCTGTTCCACAAGATAATTAATACATCTATGCCATTAGGAGGAACAAGAAAGGATGCAACAAAAATTCACACCTCCTTATTCGGTACACATGGCAATACACAAGGCATGACACAAGGAATGACCTTTAACATGACACAACCCATGAAATTTACCATAGGAGTATCATCCTCAAGTCTATTTCACATCAACAAGAAGCCTAAAGTTACCATCAACAGAACAAATACGATACCAAACATAGGGGCTTCTCAACACACTATCATGTCACAATCAGGACACATTCCTCAAGGACATATCCAAGGCTCCATTGTGCAAAACACACAAATTGGAAATCAAGGACTTTTTCCCCAATATGGCAACCAAAATCCACAAGGTCAAACTTTTACAAGCTTATGGAATTTACATCCAACTCACTTCATAACACTCATATCCTAACACCAAACCAAAACATACCAAATCAAAATCCAACATGCACATACATATCCCAAACAAAAACAAAAACCCATCACTAGCACATATTCCTAATCAAAACTCATCCCACAACATTGGACTCCAAAACACCAACATGATCTTGCAAAATACACAAGACCCCTCATTAAATCAAGTGGATGTATTATAAACTCAAATTCTTTCCTTGCAACAACAAATGGAAAGTATGCAAATTTCCAACAAAAAGACCTACTCTACACAAGGCTTATGTCCTTTTCCTTTTAACAAGAATCTATACAGGCCACCCTTCGTGCATGGATATGCCATACCAAACTTACCTAAGTACAAAGGGAAGAGCAATCCACTTGAACACATAAGAGAATTTTCCACAACATGTACAAACATTGCATACAATCCTACATACCTAATGAGAATTTTCCCAAGAAGTATTACCGATATAGCACTTGAGTGGTTCTCATGATTAATGATTGGTATAAAAACATGGGGAGAACTAGCAAACAAGTTTGTGGAACATTTCACATTTAACATTGACAACCAAATTACCATTGCCACTTTATGCCACAACAAACAAGAAGAGGGTGAAAATTTTGTAACCTTCTTCCAATGATGGAAAGGTTTGGCTAGTCGATGTCCCATTGAGATACCCGAGAAACAAAAGGTTGTCATGTTCATTGAAAACTTAAACTCAAAATTGAAACATGATTTGTGGGTGTAGTGTTGCACTTTGCTGATTTAGTGGAAAAAAGGCATCATCCTTGAAGATGCTTTAATTGAAAAAGGAGAAATCAAGGTGCCCAAAAAAAATGCCAACACTTAAAACACTTCAAATGATAAGAACAAATATTGGGCCCAAAACAAGAACATGACTAATGATGGATTTGTTGATGATAAGACTATTCATACAAATCCTATTATTACACTGCTAGGTCCTAGCACATCAAACAATGCACCAAGAACAATTGATCAAACTACCAACGCTATCCAAAACACCCAACAACAAAGGACCCAAAGGAAGTTCTTGAAATGTCAATATAATCCTCTAGGGGAGCCCATTGAATTGATCTTTAAACAATTGTTATAGAATAATGCCATAAAACTTCTAGAACCAAAACAATATGACCTTAGGTAGTTTAAACCTTCTTGGTGGGATGATAACACCTTTTGTGACTACCATCAAACTAAAGAACGTGTAGCCTATCACAACACCGATAACTAAAAAACATCATACAAGACCTTGTGGAAAATGGCACCATTGAACTTAACAAAAAACAACAACGATCTTCAAACAATGGCCAAAATTTTCTCACTGATCCTTTACATGATCATGGAAAAGGAAAGGCCTCTAGTTCAGGCAATAAGACCAATAACAATTCAGCCAATAATTTCAAATATGAAAATGACCATACCACTATCATAAATCACATTTGAGCTATTGATGAACATGTCAACACCATTACCATTAAGAAACCTCTCGAATGTGCTGTCAACACTTGTTGAACTAAGGTAACCATTCAAGGACCTCTGTCATAGCAGCAACAACAACCCTTAAAGCCCCAATACAATTCGCTCGACCAATTAGGGCAGGCTCCCACACAAATTTCTATCTTAGAATTGGTGTGTATATCACCTGATCATTGAGCCATCCTTGATAGAGATTTGTAGAGCACAACCATCCCCACTGACCTTGACGTCAATCTTTTCTAGGAGATGGTGGGATACTTGACCAATTCCCATCATGCCACCTTTTTTGAGAAAGACTATTCAACCAAGAAGACAAACCATAATGACCCTTTACACCTTGAAGTCCTTGTCCATAGAACCAAAGTCAGACGAGTCTTGGTAGACAGTGGAGCAGGGTTGAACATTTACACCTTAAAATTGGTTAAGATGTTGGGATTCTTAGAAGCATGTGTAGATACCACTAAGAGCATTGCCATCAAGGCATAAGTCGATGAAGAATGATCATCTAAAGGAGCCATAACACTATCGATTAGAGTTGGTCCCGCAATCATGGAAACCACCTTCCAAGTTTTGGCTCTCGACCTTCCATACAACCTTCTCCTCAGCTGACCATGGATTTATGCCATGAAGGTTGTACCATCCACATATCATCAATGCCTTCAATTCCCATATAACGGTACTAAAATCATAATAGCTGGCAATTGTGATCTATTCCAATATTGCACCAACTTACGTGGAGTGCCCCAACAACAAGTTCCTGTCAACCAAGAGGCTTCATCATCCACCTCATATCACTACATTGACCCTTCCACTCTATCAAAAGCATCCAACTCTCAATCTCCACCTCCTGATCCTAAGATTGATGTCCAAGAAAAAGACTGTGGAGAATATCATATGAAGACGTCATACTATATCAGTAAGCTCACTACCCCTAAGTCATATGGAAAACCAACAACAAATAAAAGAAAATCCAAGGTCACCATTCACTTGCCTCCCTCAACCACTTTCACAAAATGGGAGGAATTAAGTAAAGAAGCAATCAATGAAGAGGATGTGACCTGGCTTTATAAAGAAGAAGGAAATGGAGAAGCTCTTCCACCCACTCAAATACCAACATAACAATATGGAAAAGGATTTAAAATAATTCATGACAAAGGCTATGATGGACATAGCGAACTTGGATTAAAAAAAATGGAATTACTGAACCTATATCTGTATCCAAATGAAGAAAAGGCCTAAGGCTTGGGTTCAAACCGATTAAGATTGGCGCTTCTTGTACCGTGACACCTTTACAAGAGGAAGTAACTACTTCTAAGGTTATCGAGACATCTTCCTTACCTGACACCTCTCAACCACCTGACATGCTTGACGAGGACTACATATAGACCAATTCCAATGAATACGAATGGGACTCCCTTACCTCTAGTGAGTATAACATAGCCGAAATGCTTGTTGAGCTTGACCTATCTAATACCAAGCTTGACAGCCTCGATGAAACCTATGTATTTACCTTTTCCACCTTAAAAATTGACATTTATGATGGTGGTATCCCATTAGTTTATCCCTAACTCATCGATTTGGATAAATAAGAACCACCCGACTTGGATACATTTGAGAATGACAAAGCAATTTATGAATTTATGTGACTGCGTGAAGGAATCCCTAGTGGTGACCATAAGGCTAGATTTACCATTGAATTAGATCATACAACATACTTTGGGGAGTCTTTCTACCCCTCTAGTTGTAAAAGTAAAAATAATAAAGCAAAAAATGAAAAAAGTAAAAAAGACGAGTCTCTAGGTGAAAACTAAAAGGTGCCTTTAGACCAAGAAAACATGAAAATAAAGGATGTATCTGAGGGAAAAAAACTCTTTGAGGCACCCAAGGATGGAGGGTTGGATGTTCTCCCCATTACCCAAGAGAAGACACCAATGTTAATTAAAAAATTCATGGAAATCAACATTGGCACAAAGGATAATCCCAGAATAATACGCTTTGCCGCATCATTGACAAAATGAAAATTGCTAGGATTTCAGGATTTCTTTGAAGAAAGATAGATCGAAACTTTTCTTGGTCATACGTCAACATGCCTAGATTGGATCCTGACTTGATAGTACATCATTTACCTTTGTATCTAGATGCTAAACTAGTCAATCAAAAACTCTGAAAAAGTGCATCCACAAATTGCTTTATTGGTCAAACTTGAATTGCAAAAATTACTAGACGTTGGCTTCATCAGAACAATTAGTTATGTAGAATGGATTTCCAACCTTGTGCTAGTTACAAAGCCAATAGGAGCATCCACATTTGTACACTTTCAAAATTTAAACAAGGCATGTCCTAAGGATAAGTTTCCTTTAGCAAACATTGACATAATTGTGGACTTGAAGTCTGTATACGAGATGTTGTCTCTTATGGATGGCTTCTCGGGATATAATCAAATTAGAATTGCACCTGAAGATTAGCATAAGATAAATTTCACTTGTCCATGGGGCACTTATTGTTGGAATGCCATACCTTTTGGACTTAAGAATGCAGGAGCAATATACCAACAAGCCATGACCATAATTTTTCATGACATGATGCACACTCTAATGGAAGATTATGTAGATCTGTTAGCCAAATTATTAACCCAAGGTGACCACTTGATGGTTTTAGACAATATTTTCAAGGTGTTGGAAGAATACAAAGTCAAATTGAACCCTAAAAAGTGTGTCTTTGGAGTCACATTAGGAAAATTTTTGGGTTATATAGTTTCCAGGTGAGGCATTGAAGTAGATCCAACAAAAGTCAAAGCAATAATGGACATGCCTCCACTAGCCAACATAAGTCAACTAAAAACACTCCAAGGTCGACTTCAATCAATCAGAAAGTTCATAGCACAATTGGCTGACAAGATTCTTCCTTTCCAACGGGTATGTGCAAGATCATCATGGGAAAAACATGCCCTTAAGTGGCAAAAAAATTAAAAAAAATCAAAGTTAGGCAACTCGACATAAAAATTTGAATAATTTATCTATATATTATTTCAAAAATATGTAAGAATAGAATCTGTAGCAAATTGAATGTAGTTTCTAAACTACTAGGTTTGTTTAAAAGAAAAAGAAATCTTTTTGGTGAAAATTTGAAATTTCAATGTAGTAGTACTTAAATTTTAGGGAAAAAAGTAGGTGTTTGTCTGACCACCCTAACCACAATAAAATGATAACATTTTTATAATATTTTAGATATAAGTAGAAGACTCATGTCCCAATGTGATGAATATTTTTGTAATTTTTTCCAAGTAAATAATTAATTATGATTTTTTTCTTACAAATTTTAAAAAATATAAACAACTTGCATGTCTAAGCACCTTAACTTGGTCAAAACTTCATGAAATTCAATTTTTCTTTTTTTAATCCTATAGTATATGAATCATAGAATGTGATGCATGTTTTGGATTCAAAAAATATGATACCGTTTGAAAGCTATAGATTTTTTTCAATTAGTCTATCAATCAGGACTTTAGTCTTAATTTGAATAGAAAATGAATAATAATTACTTATTAAATTCAAAGTAAATCATAATTTATATTGGTAGAAATCTAAGAATCTCCTTTAAAAACCCTTTTCATTTCATCAAATTTGGGTAAAAATAAAGTTGTCAGCCACATACCCATCATATTGCCACTTTTTGGCCCACCATGATCCTGCACATACCCCAACACTTACTTAGAAAGGGGGTATTGTTTATATGGACAAAAAAGTGTCAAGAATCTTTTCAACAAATCAAGGATTATCTACTGACACCACCAATATTAATGTCGCCCATTGATGGGAGACCTCTCATCCTATACATTTCAACCACAACATCCGCATTGGGGGCATTACTTGCACAAAATGATGATGAAGGTCGTGAACAAGCCATATACTACATTTGTTGCACCTTGGTAGGATATGAATTAAATTACAGTCCAATAGAATGTGCTTGTCTTGTGGTAGTCTTTGCTACCCAATGACTAAGAAACTATATGTTGAATCATCAAACAAATTTGATCAGAAAAATAGATCCCTTGAAGTACCTCCTTAGTAAAGCAACATTGATAGGAAAGTTGGCTAAGTGCTCGTCTTGATACTTAGTGAATATGCTATCTAGTATTTTGAAAGAAAGGACATAAAAGAAAAAATAATTTCCGACCAACTTGTAGACACACCAACTAAGGAAGATCATCCACTAGTTTCGGATTTTCCAGATGAGTCCATCTTTACTTTGGACACAAAAATGACACATGGAAACTGTACTTTGATGGGTCAATACAAATCATAGTTCTAGAGCAGGCATATTATTTGTCACCCCTCAAGGTGATACTATTCCCAAGTCATTCATAATTTCCTTTCCATGTATGAAAAATATAGCATAATATTATGAAGCTCTCTTGGCGGGATTACGTATGACTATTAAATGGAAGATCAAGCATTTGGAAGTATATGGTGATTCCCAACTAGTAATATAACAAGTCAACAATGACTATGGCATCAAAGATGAAAAGCTCATGCCCTATAAATGAATGGTAGACAACTTCTGACAGTATTTTGACATAATAATCTTTCATTAGTTATCTCATATTCAGAATAAAGCAACAAATGCCATGTCCACTATTGGCTCTCTCTTGGACATACCAAATAATGTGCCTCAATTTAAGTTTTTGGTAGAACAACTTTTGGTCCCTTCCTTCGACATCCCTGAGTCCGAGATGGTGTGAACTCATTGGTCCCAATTCCCCATGGTACCAAGACATATATGACTACCTTCATGACCAAATCCTACCCCTTGACCTTTCACCTAACTAGCATAAGACATTCATTCGTAAGACCCCCAAATATGCCATCATTAGAGACACCCTTTATAGACGTGCCCTAGACAATACCTTGCTACTATGTCTCGATACTAAAGAAGTGCAAATGACCTTATCTGAGGTGCATGTGGGTATATGTGGAGCCCACTCTAGCAGTCCAGCCTTAGCTCAGAAAATCATGAGACTAGGTTATTATTGGCCCACAATGGAAAAAGACTCATGTAATTCTTTGTTAAGAAATTTTGACAATGTTAGGTTCTTAATTACCAGAACAAGAACTTTGTTCGATAACATCACCTTGGCCCTTTGCTCAATGTGGAAGCAATCTCGTAGGTAAGATTCATCCCACACCGACTAATGGTCATAAATTCATCATCACTGCAACCGAGTATTTCACTAAATGGATCAAAGCCATCCCAATGACATGTATTACTAGTAAACAAATTTCCAAGTTTATCCTCAATTATATTATTTTAAGGTATGGTGTCCCTTAGTCCATCATTATTGATAATTTGGATACCCATTCAAAAATCAAAAAGTCTGCCAACTTTGTGAGAAATTCCACATCCAACACCATTTTTCCACACCATATTACCCACAAGGTAATGAAAAAGCCGAGGTGTCTAACAAAACACTCCTTAGAATCCTTAAAAATACTATCAATGATGCTGGTCATGACTAACACCTCCAACTTAACCCTGCTTTATGGGCTTACCACACAAGCATTCATACCCCCACTAGCGCCACTCCATATTCCCTAGTCTTCGGTTTTGAAGTAATCTTACCTATTGAGGTTGAACTTCCTTCCCTATGGGTATCCATGCAAGAGCATATAGATGATGAAGAATATTGAGTCTCAAGACTACATGAGTTGGAACTCTTAGATGAGTGAAGACAAAGAGCATTGGATCATCTTCAAGCATATAAGAACTGTTTTCGTCACAATTATAATAAGAAAGTCTTGAATCAAGATTTTGACATTGGTGACCTGGTCTTAATGGAAAATCCTAAGAACCAAGTTGAACAAGAGAAGCCAGGAAAGTTTGAACCAAAGTGGTTGGGCCCCTGTGTCATCACAATAGTCTTTGGATTGGGGGCATATCAACTCTCAACTCTTGAAGGGGATCTCCTGTTAGAACCAATCAATAGTTTGCATCTAAAGAGGTTCTATGCATAGCTTCCATATGTCCTATCTTAATTGAAAAAAAATAGAAAAATAAAAATAAAAAATAAAAAATTTCATGAAAATAGTAAAGAGAAATAATTCATGCAATAGTGAAAACCACTTCGGTGGTTCTTTGAATAAGTACCATGGTAAAAACTTGGCAAACAAGCACCATGTGTAGTTGACTTTGCTCCATCATCTACCATCATTCCAATATGATTTTTCCTATAATTTCATCCTTCTCATAACACCTAGAATAATGACTAGTTGTCCTTTCCATTGGCCTAAAATCATTGACATCATGCATCCTTTCACCTTCCATAACACCTATACCATTCCATCCCTAATAGATTGGTCTTATACTCAACTAGGGGAAAATACTTGACCTATGTTGTCATTGGATCTTACACTTTCTATTAGAGGTCACTATATCAAAAAGACAAAAAAATAAAATATTCCCAAAAAGACAAAAAAATCATAAAACCTCAAAATCCAAAAAAATCAAAAGGTGTCAAAAACACAAAAACATCCAAATAAATTTCAAAAATCCCCCAAAAAAGGTCAAAGTTAGTCCTGTCAATCCATGTCATTGTCAAACTATGTTGCCTCTGTGACTTAACGTAGGCAAGGCCATCTGTCAATGTGCCCCCAAGACATTAAGTTAGTCATTCTTAGGTTTTTCAAATAAAATCATGATTCAGTCCTTTGTAAATAAAACAAATTTATGTCATGTCAAACTACGAGGTCTCTATGCATTGTTACATAGGCAAGGCCATCCATCGATGAGCCCCTGAGGCCACCTAGGTCAGTCGTTTAGGGTTGTTCGTGTTAGTCATAATAAATCAGACATTATCAACATAGATATGAATAGTCATCAAAACATCAGACAAGTCATGTATCAACAAGACAAACAGGTTAACAAGCTCACTCAGTCAAACCAAACAAATTGTCAAAATAGTCAAAAAGTCAAACCATTAAACCAATAAATTTATGTCTTATACAAGATGTGTCCTTCTTGAAACTATAAATTTTCACTTATCACACTTTGTCATTTCCCTTATACAGGTGGTTACATGATCAAAACTAGACTTGACATCTTATACGACATGTTTCCCTCCTAAAACTAGGCATCATCAAATAATCAACCCGTCAACCATCTAGTCTTTTAATTGTCAAACAATCATATTTTGGAAAACACTTTGAATGGCTATTGATCTTGTGGTCTATTTTGTTTTATATTTTTCTTAGTTTTTCTTTGAGTTAGGTTACTAGCTTCCTCAAGGATGTCCCATGAAGGATTTAGAGGAGTGATGATGTCTCATGACTCTTTTCTTCAATTGCTACTTGTGGATTGTCTTGGCAAAAAGGCTGGGGAAACTTTTCCTTTAGTATGAGTCAAGATGTTCCTTGTCTATGACTATCTATTTTGGCAAGAGGATGACCTTTCATACCTTGGTCTATGTCATACCATGGTGTTTGTTATCCATTTGTTTCATTTTATTTCCCAATGATGATTAATGCAATGCCTATTATGTATTTGGAAAATTATTGAAGATTCTTCTATCATACTAACATCCATGTCTTCCATGCTAACATTTCTTCCATTCACATTGTGACAATGTCCTGTGACACACAAAAACACATATCCTACATATATAGTCATGTTCAAACATCATATATGCATTATCATCTATACATAGTGCATCATATACATGTGCATCAAGAAAGTATAAAACATCCATGATATATAGGCATATAGGCATATATATAACCATTCATTTGCATTCACAATCATGATACATATAAGAATCCATTCCATCCCATTATCCTAATCCATATAATCATTCATAATGATTAGTCATGACCATTTATCATATTGCATATACGTTTACATTTGCATCACATAAACATAAAATGACCTCATATCTCATTATTTATAAGCATCACATGGAATATACATGGCATAAAGAGCATCATAAATATAAATGCATACATCCATCATAAAGAAATCATATGTAAGGCATCACCACATAGGGTCATTGCACCATCATATCGACTGCATAAAAACACATGCATAATAAAACACTACACAAATCATATAATCACCACCAAAAAAAATCATATATATAGCACTCAAAATGTGTCACAGTACAATGTCATAATGTATCTCCCAAATTAGAGCTTGTAGGATTGATGGAAAAAGTACAAGTGTCAAAATACATAAGTCAAAATGGGGTCTATCCTAAGCTACCATGCTCTCTGGAGGGTGATGATCTATCATAAGGCCCTGATACTCCACTACTACACTCTCCCCTACGATGGGATTGACTCTATGACTATCTACTATGGGACAAACCACTGCTTAGTGCCACTAATGCACTAGGTGCCCTGTGCTCAATTGGGACTACATCCTCATATAGATCTCTATAGTACTACTCTCTCCTCCCCGCTCTGATGAGTTCCTATGCTATGTTAGCGATATATCCTTTGCATGTAGCCATGAAATCAATAACCCTATGCTTTGCATCCTGAGCTCGCATCACTGTCATATCCCCCTCTGACCGTAGAGTGTCCCACTCTAGGAAGAGTCATCTCTCTCTACTTGTACAATCTGGAGCTCAGCCTCTAGAGCTTGTATCTTGGCTTGTAGATCCTATAGCATCCTGATCCCTATCCTCCTCCCCACCCTTGACGGGTATGACTTCGTATCCAGGCTCATCTCCATGATTAATCCTCTCTTAGAGAATCTAATCCTCCTCACCCATCTCATCCTCCTCCTCTAGCTTCTCCTCCCCCTCATGCCTCTCCACCTTTGGCTACTCCACCTCCATTGTAACTACATCTTATAGTACTTCAAGCTGCTCCCGAACTAGTTTCTTTCCCTCCATCTCCATATCTTATCTGACCTCCTCTTGTCTCTCCTCATGCCACTCCTCTCCCTCCTCTCTGGTAGGAGAGAGTAACCTGTGTTGTCTCCTCAATCTTCATCGTTGTCTCCTACCTCCACCTCCACCACCTCCACTGTCATCACCTCTACCACCTCCGTGTCCTCTATCTCCTCTCCCTCTCCCTCCTCCTCTCTAGTCTCTTGGGCCTTGCCTTGGCCACACTATAGGTGTTGGCTGCTCAGGATCTATCAGTGGTTGTAGTCTATGTGCCTACCACTAAGCGTCATACTTGATTGTCGCCCCTACATCTACCGGCCCATCCCTCCATGCCCATGGAAATTCTTGTAAACCATCTATACTTTGCTCGACTGTCATCATTGGAATCACTGGGCCTCATAATGCCACCTGTCTCAATGATCAAGTAAACTCTATAGTACCTTGTGGAATACCCAGTTTCTCACCAAACTGCCAAAGCACCCTGTTTGGTAAATAAATGTCAATGATATGCTGGGATTGGACTATCCATCCAATCAGGTATCGAGGCTACCAACACCACTGCATATAGTGATCCTCATCGAGCCACTATGTGCAATCCTTCCAAGGTCTCCAAATAAAGCTACTCAAAATATCCAAGCCATGCCACCAATACCCCACATCCCCAACATGGGTCTATGTAACTACACCTCTATGTATATATATGGTATGTTGGCCCACAACTAGCAACCAAATGGTGAACGAAACATGGCAATGTGCTCCTAAGCCCAGACCATCAGAAGTGTAACACAACAACTCATCGACTATCCACCCTGATAGGTTATATCATGTAACTGGAAATATAACATTGCCAATAAACATGGCCCCCATGCATATAGAGTGTCCCTAGCCATCATCCCTACCAACATCTCACCCCACCCAACTGAAAATCAATGTCCTTGATGGTCTGGTATAACAACCTCGACAATCAATGTACACAATACATAGTCAAATCGCTTGTACCGATCAGCCAGGGTCTCCCACCTGATCTCATATTGGTCCACTCCTAGGTCTTGGATGTCCTCATAAAAATAATACATAGTCAATGCCTCAACACCTGGTATCCTCAGCCTAGATCATATCTGACCTGCTTACCCCATATCGACAGTCCAAGGATCCTACACACATCCTCTAATGTAATCTTGGCCATCTCTTTGAATGCCTTTGAATGCCATAAACATGTCTTTTAACGCCATCTCTCAAAAAGTGCAGCCAACATCCCCCTGTTCACCCTAATGATGGGCATAAATTTCACAAGGTATAGGCTAAGATGCCACAACCTACACTTTTTAGCGTTGGTCAATTGGTCTCATAATCAGTATGTGTTTGGCGGCTGCAACTCTCGTGTATAAATTAGATCAAGTGTAGCCTTTTCTCAAAATGGAAAACAATACGTTAGTTAAGAAGATTACCCAAAACCTATTTGGCACATGTCATAACAAGAATTTAATCCTACACTAGAGAAAAACCTTTAACAACTAGTTGCATCACAAAATTTATCAACTGTGTCACTCAATTGCACTTGTGTCGGATGCTTTTGTAGATGTGTTGCAGGGGTACAATTGAGCACAACCCCTAATCATATGCAACCTAAAACTATAGTTGTATCATTTCTAAAATAGTTGCAGTAAAACCTATTCAATTGTGCACAACTACAATCAAATGCATCACACATTTGTAGTTGCATTTTGGCGTTCCATAGATGCATCGATTCCTAGTAGTTGCAGTCCATAATCTCAAAAACCTAATCTACCCTAGGTGTGTTCTAGACAATTGCATTGAATTGTATGAAATTGCATCAATCATGATAGCTCTTGCAGCTAACATAAATGACACAATTGGCTATTAATTTTTCCTAGTGCCTAAAAATGCATGAAATAAAATATTGACAAAGTGGTTTTCTAGATACTCATTGGTTCTCTTGCACCCTCAGGCCCTCTAAAGGCCCGCACACAGTACGCTCAATGCTTGGTGTGGGGAACATGTGACATGTTGGCTTAGAGCTCCTTAATCTCCAATCTCCAAATGTTGAAATGAATCCTCTTGCCCTCAAATTCCTTATACTTCTTAAAAGTTAGGGTTTTAATAGGGTTTGTGCTAGTTGTGCTTGGTCAATGCTTTGAAATATCATTATGTTTACCCCAAAGGTCCCAAAACTGATTTCTTTCATCACCATGGCATTTGTGGCTATTAATTTGACTTTTCAAACAATTTTCAATTTTTTAATTTTTTTTTTGGGAAAATTTGCAATTTTTTTTCTGAGGGGGCATAGGTCTACCCTGCTATCAGTAGGGCATGTCTTGATTGAATTTATTTGACACAACATGATAAACTGTATTGTATCAATGTGGAGCAAAATGTAGACACTAGAAATTTTCCTAAGGCCTGCGACTCCTAATTTCTTCATCATTGTCCACCTTGTCATTCTTGATAATTAAATAATGTTAATTATTTAATTATCTTCTAAAGTCACAAGTCTTTTATTAATTAAATAATTTTAATTATTTAATTAATTCATGTCTATCTTTATTCCTCCTTGATTATATTTTTATTTATTTAATTATGTCACTACTTAAGTCCCTTTCTTTCTAAAATTAAATAAATTCATATTTATTTAATTTTTATCCACTTTCCACTATAATTAAATAATTATTTTAATTATTTAATTATTCATTAGCCTCTTCTCTCATAAATTAAATAAATTTTATTTATTTAATTTGGTCCACCCTCTTGAATTTTGAATTAAATCATTATTTAATTCAAAAGTAATTTTAATTATTTAATTATTCATTGGCCACCTAAAATTAAATAATTTTTATTATTTAATTTCTCCTATCACCTCTTTTTGCATACCAATCTTATCTTCCACATCAAGTCTTTATCTATCCATGTCTCAATTAACCTCCACCCTTGATTAAATTATTTATAATTTAATATTGACCGTCAATCCTTATGATTTTTCCCTAACCCTATTCCATACCTCATCTTTCACTCTTGGCCATTGATTATTTCCATTCAATCTTATCCCTTCATTTAAAATTGGCTTTCCTATAAAAGACTTTGTCATTGTCATTTCTATCATTTGGAGTTTTCACGAGCTTAGGCAATCTTATGCTATCTTGCTATCTTGCTATCAACGTCAAGTCAAGTGCATCCATAGTCATTTAGAATTTTTAATATTTTGGTTTGTCATTGTCATAGGCCATTATTGCATACTCAAAAATTTGAGGGAAATTATTATATTCAAGAAAAATGGAGAAGTGCAATGAAGGTGAATCAATGATGATATGAAGATTTGGTAATATTGTTTGTCTTTATGCTTATTTGTGTTTCATTGTTTATTGGGGTTTGATTTGTATGCTTTATTTCCTAACCTTTATATTTTTAGCCCTGATTACACAAAGCTACCAAAAATGTGTGCCAATTTTTTTATGTTTGTGTATGTTACCTTAAATATGCACTCATATTTGCAAAGTTGACCTATGTAGGAGCTTCGACAAGGTGAACTTGACCCTAGGTGGACAAAGCACATTATGGATTGAACACTTCTTTTCAATAGATCATATCCATAGGTGATAGGTCAAATCCTTAACCAATAACTTAGTTTGAAGCACAAAGTTTTTTGGGTTAGCAAAGTCTCCTCAAACATTAGCCCATGACATCATTGCAATAAAAAATAAAAATCTCTATTTTCTAAGAACACATTTTCCTTCTATTTTTCTTTAAGTCAAAGTGGTATTAGAAATAAATGCAAAAGATACATAGGAGTTGCAAATATTTATCTAAAACTCTAAACAAGGTTTAAAAGGTCTAGAGCTAACTACCATTCATGATGTTCAAATTGGGGGCTATTGATAGATTTTTCATCTTGAATAGTTGATCTCTTGAAAATATTTTTCCTACAAATTATCTCGTGGTCATTATATTTCCAAATAAAAAAGATAAGAGTGCTTGAAATAATAAGGGAGAGTTGTTGGTTTTGTTATCACATGCAAGAAACCTATATTTGGCCTTAGCTATAGCTCAATGGTCACTACAAATCATCACATCTTTGTGTATATACAAATGTAAACTATTCACATAATTTCAACAAGTACCGTCTCTATTTTGTTTTTCATGTTTCAAGTAAAAAAAGGTATAAAATTAAATAACACATAAAAAATAGATTACCAATCAACATTATTTAATAACTAAACTTAGAACTAAAAAATAAATAATGAAAAATGGATGATTGAAGAATATTAGTTATCTTATGATTGTTAGAAAATGTGTCTTAACCTTACTAGTAATGTTTATTAAATGAAGAATGTGGTTTTGAGACCATGAAACATATTTTAATTTCTCAACCACAAACTTTTCTTTTGGGAAAAATAAAAAGTCTAGGTGTTTAATGTCACTTCCAAGGATATTGATTGTATAAAGATTTTCGAGCTCTATAATTTTGAAAAGAAAGGCCCCAATAACCTCTTGGATCAAAATTTATGGCCTTTCGAAGTTGAGCCTTTTGTATTGAAAAATATAAAAAATATTTGATATAGAAAAGAGTGGTAAGAGGGACTTACACTTGTTGACCAACTTGTGATGTTTCTTACAACACATCATAAGGCATCTCTAAAAAAAGATAATCAATCCAAAATGGAACACATGAGTTGGTGAGTGGATTATGATACTCTTATGACATATGAAAGGAATATGCTCTTTTTAGCCTATGAACTCATCTTGAGATTTGGATGATTTTTCTAACTACATATTTGAGTGTAACTTTTTTGGATAGTTTTGGTTCATGATTTCATAATTACCATTTAATAGTTTTATATACTACTACTCATATTTTATAAGATGCTTGAGATGGAGGTAATGATAGTTATTTTTTAGGTATTTTTATGATGTTGAAATTACTCTATGTCTTTGGTTGGTAATGCTCTTGTAAGGAATTCCTCTATAAGTGTATTGTAACTATGTTTAGATTAGTGAATAATACATTGGGTTGCTTTAGAGTGTAGGATTTTCTTCCAAAAAGGGTGCTCCCCACTTATATATATCTTGTATGATTTTGTTTACATTTAATATATGTTTCTCTTTTCTATAATTGTAAATATCTAAAATTTGTACTATACTCTTCTCTAAGATTAGTTTAGGAAGCATTTTTGCATACCTTGCCAAGTCTTTCAATGATAAACCATAGTTCCCTTACAACATGTATTTCTCATTTTGATTAAGCATAAACTGGGTAAGATTATTATTTATGCATAAAAAAATGTACATGCTAATTGTTGGTGTCAACCACCTCCCAGGAGCACCATTTGCAGAATAAACCTTCACAGATACAAGAGAAGCAAAAGCTATTTCACCAAAATGAGTGAATAGATTGAGATGCATAAATTACATATTGTACAACCTTTTTAAAGGAAAGAAATATATGGCGGGTGAGAAAACTACCTGATATGGGAAAGAACCACCCGGTGATGAAATGCACTAATAAAGGGTATGTGCAGGATCATGATGGGCCAAAAAGTGGCAATACGATGGGTATGTGGCTGACTACTATTTTTTTACCCAAAATTGATGAAATGAAAAGGGTTTTTAAAGGAGATTGTCAGCTTTCCAACAATATCAATTATGCTTTACTTTGAATTTAATAAGTAATTTTCTATTCAAATTACGACTAAAGTCCTCATTGATAGGATGATTGAAAACCATCTATAGCTTTCAAATGGTATCACATTTTTTTAATCCAAAACATGCGTCACATTCTATGCTTCACATAATATAGTATTAAAACAAGAAAAAATGAATTTAATGAATTTTTGACCAAGTTAAGGTGGTCAGACATACAAGTTTTTATATTTTAAAAAAAGTTGTAAAAAAATTCATAATTAATTATTTACTTGGAAAAAAATTACAAAAAAATATACATCACATCGGGCATGAGTCCTCTACTTATATCTAAAAGCTTATAAAAAAATATTATCATTTTATTTTGGTTAGGGTGGTTAGACAAACACCTACTTCTTATTTTTCCTTGAAATTTAAGTACCATTGCATTGAAATTTCAAATTTTCACCAAATAGATTTTATTTTTTAAAAACAAATCTAGTAGTTTAGAAACTACATTCAATTTTCTATAGATTCTATTCTTACATATTTTTGAAATAATATAGATAACTTATTCAAATTTTTACGTCAAGTTGCCTAACTTTGATTTTTCTAAATTTTTTGCCACTTAAGGGCCTGTTTTTTCCATGATGATCCTACACATACCCTAAAATAAATGCAATATGCCTAAGTAAACTTAAGTGTGGTAAATATCCTATTTACTCTAACACCCCCCCTTAAGTGCAACTTAGGGAGATTATTATGCAACATTAAGATGCAATATGGGTCTTAGCTACACCAGCATGTTAGGTACCTATTATCAATCAGATATGCACCCTTTGTCAAATTTGAAAAAAATAGACTATCTGTTGAAACATGGAAACTCTTTTCAGATGTGGGTGATCTATGCAAAAACAGAATCTCCAGAGTGAGCTGGTACTCCTAAAGATAAATCCTATTCTAAGTGATTTTTCAGGAAAAGAGTTAGAAGGATGAACTGGATTTAAAACTTAAGACCAGTTGAAATCCTAACACTTAAACTATTTGGACAACTTCAAGAAGATTTTGATAATAACTCACTCTCACCACCTCTTTAAAACTTGATTCTCACAATATTACATCACATATAATCCAAAAGTGATTTGTGTAAAGGTTTGAAATAAACACAAGGCACAACTTGAATTAGCATGCAACTCCCGTAAATCACCTAACAATAATAAGACAAGGAAAGGATTCAATAGATTTGAATCACAAGACACATAAAATTACTATTGCAAATCATAAACAAGAACTGAGAAAGGAAAACTCTATTGTTTTATTGAGTGAAGGAGTGAAAACTCTAAAAATCTGAATACAAAGAAGTTTACAAGCTCAAAAATATGTCAGAGCAAGAAACTAGATTCTGAACTAAGAAGAAGAAGAAAGCTAAGTCTTCTTCAAGATAAATCCCTCCAAAAACCCTAATCTGAGCTCACCAAGAAAGCTCAAGGAAAATGTATCAAAACTATCTCAAAAGTCTGCACAAAAGCAGAAAAAACTCACTTTTTCCATGTTCACATTGTCCAACCTCTAAAAATAGACTAAATCTTCTTTTAAAGCAAATAAAACAACTTATCCATCTAGTAGGCATCTCAAATCCGACCAAGACAGTTCCTATCAAAAATCTACTAAAAATAGCAAAGAATAAAGCAATTTATAAAAACACCGCTTTAATCCTACTTTACATGATATGCAAATTTTCATAATTTGACTAATTTTTGCAACTAAAGATTCAGAAAATCTTTTGCAAAAATATAACTTGTCTCTCCATTTACAATATTAATTTTCTTAAAAAAATCATAAAACATATAATGAATATCTCTTATCATATCCCCTAATTGATTTCTCCAAACTCAATCTGAAAACAAGATCCTAAGTCATAAGTGCAATGATTTTACAACTTTTATTGATTTCTCACAAAATCAATCAAATATATCTATCACTAGCCACTCCTTACCAAGGCACCATTAATCACAAATTTCTAAAGTTCATAGCCCCCTTAACTTGCCAAAAATTTATCAAAGAAACCTAAGGAATTAGGCAAATGGCAGCACCATTTTTACAAGGCTTGACCTAGGCGTTGAATAAGACAAACGAATAAGCCTAAAGATTATAATCTTAAATGAAAATCCCATTTTTGTATTAGGGCATGAAGGTGGACAAAAACAAAAGAAAATCTCTAAATTTGGGTCATTTTCATTTGGCAACTTTTGGGGAAATTGCTCTGCAAGAAGCGCCGCCAAGTATGGGCTAGGGTTTCAGCTAGAAACCTCCATTCGAGCTCGCCTTCCTTTTATTCTCCATTAGGTTAGATTTCTGCCACTCATGATAAGGTTGACTGTTATTTTTATTTGATTTCTTGGCTCCTCTTGATCATGAAATGAAGGCCTCATAGGTCGCGACCATGAGATAACTATCTGATGCCCTTACTTCATTTTTTGTGCTGGCTTTTGATATGTCTATGTTCCTTCACCCACTAGTCGACATGCAAAAGTTGAACTGAGTGATTTGTTTGGATTTTGAAAGTTCTGTAGAGCTCTAGCCACGGCTTATATGTTCTCCTATAGGTATTAAGTGGTAAACTCTTGTTACTTCCTTTTGTATTTTTTCAAAACAGAAGCTTAAAAGCTTCATATACTTCTGCAAAGATGTCATTTTCATTTAGAAATTTAAAGCCATCCATAGGCCACGCCATGTATGAGCTCGAATCCATATTACTGTAAATATTTCCATGCATTTTGATTGTGATTTTGCTTCAGGTAACCTCAAATCTGATGGAACTTACATGAGTTTCTTCTAACTATGAAATGATAGACCATTCAAGAGCTAAAAGCTCTTCTCTAGGCCACACCATGAGCATACTTGTCAAGAGCTTTCTGAATACTTTTGGGCTTTATGAAATCACACTTATCTTTGTTATCTCCTCCTCTAAAGCTCAACCCACCATGATTTCTCTTACTTTCTGTTGTTTTTATTAAAATGCTCACATGGGTATCTCAGAAAATTGGAATATCTTGTCTTTAAATTCAAAACCCCAATGTGGGTTTTTAGAAAAAAGAAGGAAAACATAACCTTGCCTCTTTCTATAGAAGACCCAGGTGAGTATTTAGAACCTTGAAGAAATTTGTTTTATTCCTCAACATGGATACATCATAACATGAAAAAAATGAATGTTTAAACTGAAGCCTTCATATAGATATTTTGACTGAGATTGTGCACTTTGATTACATTCTGCATTTTAGTAGAGACCTCCTCTATTTATCTATATTTGTTTGCATTTTCAAGTGTCATTTCCATGCTATTTTGAACCATCCTTTCACACATAAATCTTTTGAATTTAACTCTGTAGACTATTTGTTTTCTCTAGTCTCTTATGCACTCACAGTTACGCTCTTCATGGATGCACTCCAAACCCCCATTCATACCATTTCCTTTGTAAAATCTACTCATTCTGGAAGTATCCTTTGATATTGCAATTCTATTTGACCTATTCATATTTTCCTACCTTTAACTCCATGCTAGATATCCTTAAAAACATACCTTGAAAGCATAACTAAATGATACAAACAACTTTCTGAAACAATAATACCATAGTTTCATTGATACACAACATAGTGGATTACTTGATGCTTGAGAACATGAAGCTCCCCTCATGCTTGTTTGTCCCTTCATAATCTTGGTCTTCAACCTAGCACTCTTCATGCATTTTTATGCTCCATTTAATAAAATTGTTCCATGCACTTTCTCTCTTCTAAAATGAAAATCTGAAACAGTGCTCTTTGTTGAATAATGCTCTTATTGGCGAGGCATTATGTATGCCTGTTCATTATCACTATCACAAGCATGAACACTATTGAACTTTGCATAATATCACGAATATGATAGGAAAATAATACTATGACAGAAGAATATAACCATACAACAATGTTTGAGATGAATGTGCTTAGTTGAATTGATGAACTGATTTAAACTAACTGTTCACCTGTAGCTTTCAAGAAGTACCTACTTGATTGTTATGAGTGAATAGTAGGTTTGATGGTTTAATGAATGAATACTCCTTACTCTTTCAGTTGTATAACATTTCTTTTCTTGATGAACATGATGATTGCAATCTCTTTCTTAGCCCACTTGTAATGAATAAGGGGCAATATGCTGAGCTCTACCATTGTGGGAGCCCATTTTTCTCCACATGCTTGATCATCAAATGATAATCAGCTTCATGATTTTCCCTATACCTGCACAAAGAAACAAATGATGTTAGCATAAAACAATCACAATATATGATGATGTTGATTTATCTATTTCAGCTCATATTTCTGCACTTTTCCTGATTGTTTCAGTGCATGATTAGTAGCATGCTACATTATCGTTGATGGTTCATGTAGGTATATTCATAGTTAGAGCTCTAACATCCCTCTCTTCCTTCCTACAGGTTGATGGATCTTGGAGAACACAAAATGGTGCACCACTTCTGCATCGGTTGTCAACCAACAAGCAATGACGATTATGTCTATACTTATGTGACTTTTCCTTTTATGCATCTTCCATAGTGTAGTGTGATGCTTATGATGGACTGTAATAGTGACATCTACGGCTTGTGTGGATATTCAATTTCATTCTTTCTGCTTTTAATTTTGAAAAGAAAATGCATTTATGATGCAATGTTGTATTATCATTTGAATGTATCACCATTTGAATTCTTGTAATCAAATGAAATATTGTAAATATGAATCACTTTATGAAATAAATGAAAGCATTTAGTCATGCTTTGTTGTTGAATGCTCAATCCTATACTCCATTTGATTGTGAAGCACTAAAAAACAATTTCTCGAAACTCATTTTCTTTATTTCAATGTATAACTGTCACTTATAAAATGATAAATAAGATTGCAAACAACACCTAGCGTATGCAGAAATAAACTTCATTTTCACTTTAAGAGATAGGGTATGTGCAGGATCATCATGGAAAAAATAGGCCCTTAAGTGGCAAAAAAATCAAAAAAATTAGAGTTTAGAAACTTCACGTAAAAATTTGAATAAGTTATCCATATTATTTTAGAAATATGTAAGAATAGAATATGTAGAAAATTGAATGTAGTTTCTAAACTACTAAATTTTCTTAAAAAGAAAAAAAATCTATTTGGTGAAAATTTGAAATTTCAATGTAGGAGTACTTAAATTTCAGGAAAAAAATAAGTAGGTGTCTGTTTGACCACCCTAACTACAATAATATGATAATATTTTTTTGTAAGATTTTAGATATAAGTAGAGGACTCATGTCCCAATGTGATGCATATTTTTTGGTAATTTTTTTCCAAGTAAATAATTAATTATGACTTTTTATTACAACTTTGAAAAATATAAAAAAATGTCTAACCAATTCAACTTCAAAATTCATGAAATTCAATTTTTTTTTAATCCTATAGTATGCAAAGTATAGAATGTGATGCATGTTTTTGATTCAAAAAATGTAAGTTGATGCCTATCAATCAACAATAATAGAAAATAGAAAATGAATAATAATTCTTATTAAATCAAAGTAAAGCATAATTTATATTGGTGGAAAGCTAAGAATATCCTCTAAAAACCCTTTTCAATTCATTAATTTTGGGTAAAAGAAAAGTCGTCAGCCACATACCCATGATATTGCCACTTTTTGGCCCATCATGATCTTGCACATACCCCATAATAGTATTTAACCAGCTCCACCAATTGAGCTATAGCAAAAAATTGATAACATTTTGGCGATTTCCGCTAAATGATTTCTAGCTAAGCATAGATCAGTTGCCTTAAAACACTCCATTGGGTGCGGAGTCAAATCTGCCCCTTAATGAAACTTAGAAACTGAACAGTAACACTCCAAACAACAACAAAGCAAAATGAAAAAGAACTGAAAGAAAACTAACAGGCCCTGATGGCCAATAGAACATGCACAACAATGCTTAGGGAAAGAAAAACTACTAAAAGTAAATGTGCAAGAAGCACACTTATTTGTAATACTACTCTACTTATTTACAATATAAACTTATCTCAGAGGCAATGTTTGAGGTGGATCCCATTAACTGGGATCGACAACACCTCTCTAGTCAACCTAGAAAGTTGGAATGCGTTGAGTTCCTTACACTCTGTGATCACATAAGGCCCATCCCAAATAACATCAAACTTGAAATGTCATCTAGGTCTGCTTTTAAATTCATTCCACTTGTAAACTAGATCTCCAACAATGAAGTCACGTGGTCTTGCTCTTTTGTCAAAAGAATTCTTCATCTGAGCTTGATGTATTTCAAGCTGCCTTAGAGCTTCTTTCCTAGTTTCCTCCAACTCTACTAGCTGTACAAATCTCACCTCAAGATGTTGCTCATTCAACAATTCTAGTTCTTTAACATAACTTAAAGTCAAAAACTCAATGGAAACAGGTAACTTAGCTTCTTTGCCATAAGTTAAAACAAAGGGAGAACAACAAGTGGCCCTTTTAGGAGTTATTTTGTCAGTCCAAAGGGCTAACTTAAGTTTTTCATGCCATGTCCTTTGATTGTCTCCAACAGTCTTCTTGATTATCCGAATCAGATTCTTATTTATAGATTCCACCTGACCATTGCCCTACGGATAATAATTAGAAGATGTGTTTAAATAAAAATTATTTCTAACTGACCAATTAGAAATCCTTAAACTAATAAAAGCTAAACCATTGTTAGAGATTATTGAATCTGGAACACTAAATCTCGATACAAGCTTTTGATAAAAGTTAAGCACAAAATTCTCATTCGCTTCTTTTAAAGCAACTACGTCGGTCCATTTAGTAAAATAATCTATGGCAACAAGTATCGACTTATGACTTGCACTTGAAGGTAGATTGACAGGACCAATAAAGTCTAAGCCCCACTTAGCAAAGGGCTATTCCACTTGAATCAGATGCAGAGGCAAAGCTACAAGCCTCTGTTTTCCAAAAAATAAAGCACAATTCTCACATTTTCTAACCCAAGCAATAGCATTTTTGAACAAAACTGGCCAATAATAACCAGCCCACATAATTTTCAGGGCTGTTGTTCTTGCAACAAAATGACCTCCTGAAGGCCCATCATGAAATTATGCTAAAAGCTTGTCAACTTGATTAGGTTGAATGCATCTTAATAAAACACCTTGAAAATCTCTCCTATAAAGAATGCCATTAATGATTGCAAAAAGAATGGATTGTAATTTGTAATACCTTCTTTTTTCCCTGTCTAAGCCTTCAGGGCACTCACCAGTTTGTAAATAGTGCATCATTTACTATAACCAGGTAGCAGGAGATGCTGGAACAACACTTGAAACATCATTGTTTAGCACTTTATCCATATTTTCAGCTTCTTTTAAGTTGCTTTCTTCATTTCTAGCAATTTTTTCACACAAACCCTTGCCTCTAACAAGCTTGGTTACCTTAATAACAACATCAAATTCCATTACTTCGGTTATCCAACCAACACGTTTATCATTAATATCTTTGTTAAGTAAGAAATCCTTAACAGCTGAATGAGCAACCAAAAAATGGATCTTGTTGTTAGACAACATATGCTTGAATTTTTTTAAACTTCTTACAACAGCAAAATCATGCTTTTCAAAAAAAGAGTACTTCACCTCATAATCATGCAAGACTTGGCTGAAAAATGCTACATGTTGCTCCAAGCCTTCATCGTTTTGCTGGCATAACATAGCTAAAACAATATCTACTCCTCCAAAGGAATACATGATGAAGTCTTTGTCAAAATTTGGATTAATGAGAGTAGGAGCAGCTACAAGGGATTCCTTTATCTGTTGAAAGCTCCTCTTACCTTCCTTGGTCCAACTAAAAGGCATATTCTTTTTGAGCATAGAAGTGAGAGGTTGCAACAAAGCTGCAATATTCGGTATGAACCTCCTCATAAAATCTATTCTTCTAAGAAAGATTTGGAAGCCTTTCTTGTGAGTTGGTAACGGTAATTCAAGAATTGTAGAAACTCTTTCAGGATCTATAGAAATACCTTGCTTTGAAATAATATGTTTGAGGAATTTACCTTCATGTACAAAAAAAATACACTTCTTCAAGTTGAGAGACACTCCGAACTCTCTGCATCTCTGAAAAATATGCTCTAAATGATTAAGATGCTCATTAGCATTTCTGAAAAAAATAGTAATATCATCTAAATATACCAGAACGAACTTGTTCATAAGGCCATGAAAGGCCATATCCATCGCTCATTGAAAAGTTGCTCCAGCATTGGATAAGCTGAAAGGCATCTTTTTGTAGGCCATTATGCCCCACTTAGTTGTAAATGCTGTCTTGAATTGATCTTCTTGCTTAACTAGAATTTGGTTGTAACCTGAGTAACCATCTAGCAAAGAAAATCTGTCAAAACTAGAAACTACCTACAAAATTTTTTCCATGGAAGGGAGTGGGTAGTGGTCTTTCAGTGAAGCTTTATTTAAATCTTGGAAATTGACACGTAATCTGATTTCCCCACTTTTCTTCTTAACTGGAACTAAGTTTGACACCCAAGAAGTATGCTTGATAGGAAAAATAATACCGATCTCAATTAATTTATTCATTTCAACCTTCATAAGGTGTTCTAGTTTGGGGTTAAGAGGTCTCTATTTCTGCCTTACTAGTTTTTCACCAGGCTCTAATTCAATAGTATGCTGGGCTAGTTCTGGGTTAAACCCTCTCAAATCCTTGTACTCCCAAGCAAAAGCATCACTAAATTTTTGACATAACATAATAAATGCTTGTTGTTTCTCTTTACTACATACCTTTCCCAGCTTGAGAAGCTTTCCTTTGAAGATTTCAATGGCTGCATAATGTTCTTCCTTAACAGTCAGGCCACACTTGTCTTTCCCTGCTTGGTGATCTGAAATGAACACAGATTCCAAGGTCACCAATCCTTTTGGCAACTTATTAGTCTTCAACTGCACAATCTATTCATCATACTGCTATTGCCACTTTTGCTAGTTTCCATCTACAAACTCAACTTCAACAATCAAGAAATTTACAATTTTCTCATCGTTGTCAAAAACTTGCCAACTCACATTATTGTCAGGTACAAAAGGTTTGACCAATATTTTTACATATTGATGTGCCTCTACTTTATGAATCTCATTGGGAATATCAAACCAGGCTCCTATGGTAGCGAGCCAATCAACATGTTTATTTTCATTACAAGGAATTGAAATGATATTAAAAGCATCAAAATCCTCCATCAAATCCCATACGTGGTGCTTATATTTCTTAAGCAAATCATTTTTTGTAGCATTTAAATTTTTGATCTGATTTACAATTATCTCTAAATCACCATAAAAACATAAACATTTAATACCTCTTTTGCGGGCCCATTCGAGGCCATGCACCAATGCTTCATATTCAGCTGTTTTATTTGAACAGTTGAAAGCAAATATGAAAACTAAATAATACTTATCTCCTTTTGGTGATATCAACATAGCCCCACCTCCAACACCAATACTACTTCTCGAACCATTGAAGTAAAGCTTCCAAAGCTCGCTTTCTGTTTCTATAGACCATTCCTCCTCTTTACAAAGATTAGGCATATCAAAATCAGGTTCTCGAATCATATAGACTCCTAATCCTATTTCATATGTGTGCTGAAACGAATCAAACTCATGATCTTCGGCTACCCATTCATCTAGATTCATATTTTCTATAGGGGTGATGTAGTTTGAGGTCATGGTTTGCTCCTCCAGTGTAGAGGTGGCGTAGAGGTTAGCATTTATAGGATTTGGTGAATATGGTTCGATATGGTCTTTGGCGAGAGGCTCAAACTTTATGGTCACTTTCGTACCATACCTTGTTCTAAAAAAAAATGAGACCAATTAGAAAATAGAAACCCACCCAACTTGGCTGTAAAATCCTTTGAGAGACAAATGGCAAAGTACGGTGGCAAGTCAATGACATGTATATCCAGATGAATAGTAAAACTTGGGGATGTGTGCAAAGTAAGAGCCAAATTTTTGATAATACCAGTAGTTTTAATAGCAGACCCATCTAATTAAACTATGCCCTTCTGGGGGTTAGGCTCATAAACAAGACCCAACTTATCAGCTAAGCTTTTAGGCATAACAGAGCTATTGGCACTAGAGTCTACCATATAGTTATGAACAATTTTATCACCAATAATTAGACTTAAGTAAAATGGACGAGGCTTTACCTCTTTACCTTTTTGTTCATTCTTAACCTCTAGGTCATTTGCAAGCGCAACCTTTGCAACTCTTTGATTAGTGTTGTCAGAAATAGACAAATTAGCTAAAGCTTCCTGCAATAAACCTTTTTGCCCTGGGAGGTGCAAAGCATCTAATACCGACATACTAACAGTAGCTTTTCTGAGGTGCTCAACAATATTAAATGATGTAGAATTTACCTTCTATTGGTTTTTAATGACATCAGCATTGTTTTCTCTCTGCAAAGGCTGCAAATGCATCTTAGACTACTCTTTTCCATGTATCTCTTGGCCTCTTTGCAAAATATGCACTTTAGGCTATGCTGCAACATTAATGTCTCATGAAAGAATGGGTTGGTTTTCTCTTGAAGGTTGCTACTATGAATTTCTAGCCTGCTGCCCTGAATCCATAGCTCTCTTTTTCGATCTAGTACTGGCCGAAACAGGTGAACTATGTTGATCCTGGCCATTCACACCATAGAATTCAGAGCTATGCTAGTTTGGCAAGGCAACTTCCACGCTATCTTGTTCTTGATTCTGATATGCAATATTTTCTAAACCAACATAGTTATTTTGAACCATTAAAGCCTAATTTCTCATTCTGTTAGCACATGTTGATTAGTTATAGGGCTAATTGTAGGGATAACACCAATCGCAATCCTGGGCAACATTATTTTGGGGCACAAGTTCCTTTGATGAACTAGCTATGTTTGGATTGTATGGCTGGAATGGCCTAGGCTTAAAATTCCTTCTTTGGGCTTGGTAATCATTTTGAAAGGAAAGCCTATTATGTTGGTTCTACTGATAAGTGGCTTGATAAGGCTTATGTTCATGACCTACTTGCTTCTTAATGCTCACAAGATCATTCTCAAAGGTCTTGAGTATACTTTTAATCTCTTGAAATTCTTGGTTTTGGGCTGGAGAAATAATTTTTTAGGTTGCATTATAATAACCTATTGCTAGAACAGGCGAGACAACAGCTAAGGGAGCTACAACAATAGGGGTAGGTGGCTGTATTTATGGAAACAAAGGAATAGGAGGTCTAGGGGTTATGTCTCCAGTTTGGATGAGACAATTCTCAGCTCTAATGGTTATTTCATAAGCGTTAGGGAGTGTATGCCCACCCATAGATTAAGTCATGACTGAAATCTTACTATTCAATGCTTTTAAGTAAAATAGAAAAGAATGTGATGGTAAGGTTTTATTGTTGCAAGAATCCTGTCCTAGGTTCTCTGAAATTGGTAGTTGAAATCAGCCAAGTGCTCGTGTGGCACCCTCTAAATGGTGCTTAATTGCTCTAACAGAGACAAATTATCAGATTTATCAACAAAATATTGATATAAGCCATTACATAACGCATCGCATGTCGTGATTGAGTTGGCTGCGAGACCTCTAAACCATTGTAATGCCTTCCCTTTGAGGGACGCATCCAAGAGCCTTAACGCGACATTCTCCTGCATGATGTTGTGAACCGAGCATAAGGTGGCTACATCACAAATATGCTCAATTGGTGTAGTGAGGTCCTCTCTGGTGAAGTATGGCAGGCTTCTAAGGGATGCAACTAGGATTTCATCATGTTGAGCAATGTCTAATGGACCGCCTCCATTAAAAGGTGTGAACGAGTGCTGCCTTGGTGCTTCCATTGGTGGTGCTTGCAATATTGGAACCGATACTCCTGGTGATAAAACCAAAGAGCTTAAAACAAGAGGTGCTGACTTCAATCTCACAGGTGTCTCAAAGAGCCTCCTTGTTGTTTTTCCCATTCTTTGTAGTGGGGATAACTCTTGATATTTGAAAGGTGCAATACTTGATCTGGTATGTATTTTTCTCATGCGCATGCTACACTAGCATGCAAAATCAGGATCAAAGTCACTAGGTATATTTAAATGAGCCTCCAAAAGGCTAAAAAATCTACTGCATGCACCAAACAACAAATAAAAAACACTAAAGTTTGTTTGAAATGGCTTTTAGAGTCCCATTGGGTGTGCCAAAAACTATTATCAATTAGATATGCACCCTTTGTCAGATTTGAAAAAATCAGACTATCTGTTGAAACATGGAAACTCTTTTTAGATGTGGGTGATCTATGTGAAAAGATAATCTCCAGAGTGAGCTGGTTCTCCGAAAGATGAATCCTATTCTAAGTGATTTTCAAGTAAAGAGTTAGAAGGATGAACTGGACATAAAACTTAAGAAATGAATTTGGACAACTTCAAGAAGATTCTGATAATAACTCACTCTCACCACCTCTTTAAAACTTGATTCTCACAATACCACATCACATATAATCCAAAAGTGATTTGTGTAAAGGTTTGAAATAAACACAAGGAACAACTTGAATTAGCATGCAACTCCTAAAAATCACCTGTTATGCCTTGGATAACCACCCCATTTTAAGTTTGATTAAAATGGGACCCTCTTTTACTTTCACTCTTTATGTTTTTCCCTCTTGAATTTTGAGGTTTTTCTTTGCCCTAGCATGTGCTTAATATGTTTATCTTGCTTGCCCAAGTGTTTTTCCCAAGTTGAATATTGAAAATCTTATGTTTTGGGCATAGTTTGGATTTTTGAGCCAATTCAAGATCTTCTGCCCCATCCAAATTTTCTCGGATTGCATTCTGAGTCCGACTCAATCTATTTTTGCACTGTAGTTCGAAGATTTCTGGACTCTACGAAATTCAGCTTGGTCTGGATTTTTCCAGATTCTGTTTCGCCGTCGGGTTCCCAAATTTCTCCATTCTGTCTTGTCTGCACCATTAGTGCACCTGGGTAGGATTTCTGAGGTCAAATTTCAAGGGATTTTTGATCACTTGCTCTCATCTTTGTTGTGCATTTGTTCTTACATTTGGGATTGCATGAGTTGAGGCTTGAATTTCTTGATTTGCTTGCTAGTGTGTGGATTTTCTGGTGTTTCAAGTTGATTAGGTCACTAGGGCATTTGAGTTGGAAACTCATTACATTTGTGGTTGAATTTGATATATTCGTGGTATGTGGTTTCTGTCCTGACTCTCAAGTTGCTATTGATTTTTGATGCTTTATGGTTTAAATCCGTCTGGGAGCTAGACTCTGCGTGATTGACGATTGAATATGTTAAACTAGGGTTGCATTTAGGGTTTGAGGATTCTCAATGCTTATCTGGTATTTTGTCCTATTTCATTCAGTCAAAACATTCAACTGTATCGCATGTGGGTGAGACACTAAATTGTGTCTCCCTAATGCCAAGGCGTCTGATCACAACCCATTGAAAGACAAATGCTATCGGAAGGGATTACTCCAAACTCACACATCTCACCAATGACTTCCAAACATTCCATTGGCATGAGTCACAACGATATGCATCTCACAGCTCCATCGGCGAGACATCTACCATCACCGTGAGATCATTCCGACTAACCAAAGATCACTCTGATCCCCTGGTTTTTGCCTAAACTCAAGATTTTCCTGCTCGGCCAAATTTTCCCATATTGCTTTAGTTTCCCAGAAATGTGCTGTTGTCTGGAGTTTTTCCCTCTTCGCAGAATTCTGGTCCAGTTGTATTTTTCCAAATTCTCTTCTATGCTCTCTGGAATTTAAGAAATTTGGTAAAATTGATGAATCTAATGATGACTGCTTGAACATATCTTGCTTTAGCTTTATGAGTTTCACTGTTGTATGCTACTTGTGTTCATTTTGATGATCTATTGTTGATATTGGTGCCTAATCGTGAGAATATGCTTGGTTAAGAATTTTCTAAAATTCCTCCCAAGCTGGTTTTCCCCAGTTAGTTCAAAATCTCAAACTTCTTAGTTTTGATGCTTAATGGCTAATATAATGGTTTTATCATGATTTTGAGCTAACACTTTGATGGAATGTTTTCAATAATTGGATTCTCACATTGGTGTTTGATTGATGCAGGCTGAAACCAGCAAGGAAGCGGTTGTAAAGGCTAAGAGAGACACAGAGGGATCCTCCATCTCTGAAGCAGAAAAGAAAGAATGAAGTTGTACATGAAGAGTAGGATTCCTGGGGGCAAGATGACATCAGTTTGGTTCAAGGTTTTAGATCCGAATATGAACACCCTGCAACAAGAGAGGTTGGGACAATGCGATAGGACAACTGCAGGATGATATTAATGTTATTTAATGGTGAACTAGGGTTTCACCTATGCCACTTGTGAATGGCTTGCAGAGGACATTATTGATGATGAGGGATAGAAAGGAGCAAGGTATGGGTGACATGGGGGAAGCAGTTAATGCAAAGCTGCATCAAAAGTCATGCTTCATCATCGTTTCTCTTTGCCTCTTCTTCACGCGTTTTGGTCCAAGTTATGTGGTAGATCTTGGGCCGATTTGGTTAGTGCCCTTGCATTTAATGCACATTTGGCTTTTTTTTGAACTCTTCTAGGGCCAACTTACTTTGTGGTCGACTTATTGTAAACCCTAACTATGCTGATGCATCTGACGCATTTTTATAAATATGGAGTTTTTCCCTCTTTTGTGGGGATCGATCTTTTGGTTGTTAGAAATTTTTAGAGAAGGGTTAGAAGGGTTCGAAAAGGCTAGAAAAAAGCAAGTTATGGTTTTGAAGTAAGTTAGACATTTTTGTAGTTTAGCAGGAGGAGGAAATGATGTATCTTCTAGATTTTCTTAGCATAGATGGAGATAATTCGAAGACACGGGTTTCTGTACACTGGTGATCTTGCCAGATTTGTAAATGTTGCTCATCTATTTCATTAACAGTAGGAGCAACCAGATTTAAACCTACTTCATATTATGCTCTAGAATGGTACTCATTTTGGGTTAATCATTTGATTTGAAAAGCTTTCAAGGAATGAAATTTTATCTTATGTTTTGTTTGAATGATGATTTGCAATCTACTGTTAAAGTTTGCACTCTGAATGAATGAAACTTTGTATCAATTACAAGTTAATTTCATTCTGCAGTTCTAGTTTAAGAATTCCTTGGAAGGCAACAAGTTTGATTAGTTGAATGAATCAACATTCTTTTTAGTTTGAAAACCTTGATCTATCTTTTTTTCTATTTCTTTAAAACCCTTAGTTAAAGTAGGTTTAGATAGATGCTTAATCTTGCAACAATCCAAGAGCTCAAAACCAATAGACCCCTTGAATATTACAGCCATATTGACCACTTTGTGAAAGAACAACATTGTAAACCAACACCAAAGACCTTGGGAGGTGATTAGTTTGATTACTGATTGTCTCTTTCAGGAGAGGTGAGATACTTTCAAATTTATCTTACCTGCATGTTGTGGTTCGATTTGGCACATCTACAGGAAACTAGCACTAGAAGGAGGGCCGAAAAAGCAAGTTGGATAACATTGGGTCTTTGTCACCAGAGAGGTCCCATAGAGTTCTTTAATCAATTGAAAACCCACCACCTTTGGTAGAACTCAAGACCCTAATGAGACACAATATTCACAGGGCAACCATTCTACCACCCTTATCAGCTCCACTCACTCCACTAGGCTTTTCACGAATACCCCAGTAGATACCTGTGAATCCACCACCAAATCCACCTTAATTGCCATTGCAGCTTATTCGTCCCATCCAATAGCTGGCTCAACCTCCACCACCACCACCAATAGCATTTTTTGTGAATAACCCCTCTCCATTGGGGACTATTCTTGGAGGCTTTCATGATATGCCTAAGAATCCTTAGAGAATCTTCCCCAAATACATTCATGGTGAATCAAGGAGTGCTGAAGAACACATACAAGCTTTTAAGGATGCATGTACCAGAGCCCAAATAGCTCACCATGATGTGGTTTATAGGTTGCTCCCTTATTCCTTAGGGGATATGGCATACAACTGGTACCTAAATCTTCCACAAGGTTCAATTTTGAGTTGGACAGATCTAGAAAATGCTTTCATCAATTAGTTTAAAGTTTATGTGGATCCAACCATTTTGTTCCATCAATTTTATACCATTAGGAAGAAGCCATGTGAATCACTACCCTTGTTTAATACAAACTTTCAACGAATGTATAGAAGATTGCAGGACCCCTATCTAGTTGTTGAGAATAGTGCCATTTAGGCATATTTTAGAGTTATAGACCCTTTGCTCAGCTTGTTCCTACAAAGGACTTATCAGCTGGTAGATATTGATTCTTTGTCTAAAGTTTATCATGTAGCCATCAAGCTGCAACAACAAACTAGCTCTCAACAAGGGAACTTGGGAGGAGGTGTTTGGTGTAGGAGCACCTTGGGCAGCAAATGCTTTTCAAATTTGTAAAATGTTAAATGTTTAAAATTGCATTGTAAAGGTCATGAGGTTATGAGTCAATCACAAATGTAATGGAAAAAAAAATGATGTAAAAATTCTTATTTGAATATATTTAAGGTCATGGGTAAGTTCTAGGGGGTCAAAGTGGAAAAATAATGTAAAACTTGCAATAATGCAATGTTGTCAAGTTACTAAATTGATCAAAATAGGAAGATTGAGAGTTAAAGAGGTAGTTGAACCGATGGAGGAAGTTGGTAAGTTAGTTGCAAGGAGGGAAAAGTTATAAAAATCATGCAAAGTTCGAGCAAAAGGATTCGATTGTATTATTGAAGAGTTAGAGCAATAAAAAGTTCCCTATTTTAGTTTTTTTTTAAATTTTTTTCTAGCATTTTTCACTGTTCCTGTGTTTGGTACGGCCTGGTACTTGATTTTATAGACTCCCAATTAATATGGTTGGAAAGAGGGCAGAGTCTACTTTATTTTGGTGGTGATTTGACTTGTTTTCGTTAAGTATTAAGAAAGCTACATCAGTTTTAGTGAAAGACGGTCTGGAATTTCTGAATCTTGAGTTTTGAGAGTCTAACAAGGTTTTCATCACTACTCCACCAATGTAGGTCAAGTAGATTGGTGGAATAGGTTAGGGATAGGATATTAGATATTTTTTTATGATTATATGTGCAGGGGAAAAAAAGAATAACATGGTGGAGTTGCTGCTCCAGGCTAAAATATGAGTTTTTCCTCTTTAAGAATGGAGGTTTCGAGTAGGGTATTGAAGGATTTGAATGAGTAAGGGCTTGGAGATGTTTCCAAAGGATTTGGAAGACATATTGAAGCATGTTTCAAGTGGTGGCCAGTGAAATAAAGTCTTGCAAATGTTTTATTCAAGAAACACTCCTTAATTTGTGTTTTTTCAACCTACAAACAAGGGTTTTGTGGATCAGCTTATTTTTATGGTTTAAAGTCTATGAGAATGGTGAAATCAGGAGTTTTGTGATATTTCCTATGAATTTTTTGAGGTTTTGAATAGTTTGGAGTAATTTTAAAGGGGTCTTCTTTGTAAATCTGGCCTATTTTAGTAGGTTTGGACAACATACAGTTTGAGAAATTGAAGATTTCTTTGTAGTAGATTATTGAAAGCTTATGGTATGTGATTGTTGGTTGGAAAAAGCCTCTAAATCAGTGTTGATATGGTTAATATGATTTGTGCTATTAATATATTCACCTGATTCAAGGGTTGGTTGGCTTTCTAGAGGTATATTGCCTTGTTTGCTAAAAACAGAGAATTTGCAAGGACAGTAAAAAGTATGTTGTTAACTGATTTGGGAATAGGTCCATTTGTGTTATTGCAGGTGATTCTATGTTAGGACAAGATGTGGAAGGTAGACTTGATGTTTTAAATGTCTTGGGAAAAGGTGGTGCAAGGTGAAGAGATGTATTTGGCTGCTAAGTGTAAGATGACTGCTAAAACAATGATACAATAGCAAGAATTTGGTTTGTTTTCATTAAAGTTATGATGTTTACAATGATTAAGTTGTCTGCAAGAAAGCAAGAAAGATTTCTCTATTGATATTTTTCCTTGGTGAATGAGTGAGTTGGTGTTTATTTGATGTGCTATGATGTGGGTTGTTGAGTTGAAGCTAGTGAGCATGGTGAATGTATTCTGATTTTGATTGTAAACACAGAAAAAATGAGTTTGATTATGATGTAAGTTGTTGTTTTCTTCTTTGATTGAGGATGGGATTGCGATCCCTAGTAACATGTGTTGTTGAGAGTGGTTTGGTATGTTGCTCTGCATCAAAGTGGTATCAGAGCTTGAAGATTCTCTGGGAAAGTTGTTTGTGATTAAGTTGTTGCTGATGATAGGTTGAGATTGTTGGTTGGTTGTAGGTGCTTATCCATCTAAGCTGCATTGAGAAAGTCCAAGAGACTAGGGAAGAGTAAGCAAAACACCTAGGTGAGGCAAGTTGAGTTGTATTGCAGTTAGAACCTGATAGATTCCTATTTGAACAAGACAAGCAAAGTTTGATAGAGAAATTGCTAAGTTAAAGCAAGCATTAAAGAGATTAGATGAAGAGTTCCAAGAATCTATGATGAAGTTAGAACAAATGCTGGAAGAAGAAGAAGAAGCATATGAAGATGCACATGAAGAATTCATTGATAAAAAAAACAAAATTGTTCTAGATGTTTCAAAGTATGAAGATATGACAGAGGACTTGATTATTGTAGTTAAAGAAATTGAAGGAATGATCATGGAGGAGTTTCTTTTGGAGGTTTGCAAGGAATTGAAAAGTGATGGAGGTATTATGATAGACAATTTGTTTCATTTCATTATGTTACTAATGCTTTGGAAAAAGGATTGTTTGCAGATTAAAGGACAAAGGGAGAAGCATGATTTTGTGATGTATGAAGGAATGAAGAATCTGATTTCAGAGGGAAAGAATGGAAGACAATTATTTTGCATGGACAAATTTAAACCAAAAGTGAAAATGAAGGTGATAAGAAGTAGATTAGTGGCAAGGCATCTCAAGAAGGCAATTTTGTTGGCAACAACATTTTCAAGTGGACTTGAAATATTTTTGGTAGGGAGTTTGGTGCAGGAGCACCTTCACCATGATTCTATTTTGTAAATGATTTCATTTTTTTCATTTGTAGAAGTCATTTAAAAGTAATTTAAAAAAAAAAGTAATGATGTCAACAATTATTGCAATCAAAGTGTAAAAGTTGCATAAAGCAACAATTAGGGAGTTAAAAAGGTCATTAGGGAGACTAAAAATTAGTGGGAAGTTGGAAACCAGTTGGAAACTGATTTTTCATGTTGTAATGTCTTTAAAAAGACTCTTTGTACGTTCATAAGCTTGTGGGTGATTGAAAATTTGAAATGGAATAATGGAAAGCATAGTTTTCTGTAATTTTCTTCATAAAATTCACAGTTTCCAAAATTTGTACGGATTTGTACGGCCTCAAATGATGGAATAAATGCTTATAAGTGTTAGAGGGAACAATCAACTTCCATTTCCAATTTGTTTCATGCAGATTGGTTCATTTTTAAAGAAGTTATGCTATTTTTTGTAAACACAGTCTAAATTCTGATCTAGGGTAACAGTTTGTAGTAAAATTCGTGTTTCTCAAAATTTAACTGTTGGATTTTTCTAAAAATTGGAGAAAATTTCTGTAATGATATCCTCTAAAGACTCACTATAGCGATTGGATTAATTTATTGATTTGTGAAAGTTATAAGTGACTGTTTGCATGCATATCTGGTTATTTCAACCTAATTTGTATCAAAGAAGTCTAGACAACAAGCCTGTGTTTCAAAACAATTATACCTAAAAATGAGATATGTTTTTAATGGAAAAAATGGGTACTCAAAAATGTATTTAGGATTTGGAGATTCAATTTGGTTTGAAAGTTACACCTGATTTAGCCATGGTGCTAGGGTTTGAATCTTGGATGCAAGAATTGATAAATTTGACAAAAGATAGTTGTGAGGCAACATATTTGGCTTGAATTTGTCAAATTAGAGATGATAAAAGAATTTTGAAGGTTTTATAGATATTTGGGAAAAGTAAACATTTGAGTCATGTGATCTTGTGATGAGAAAACAAACAAAGCATGTTTGAGTTTTGTTAATTGGAATTAAATAAGTTGTTTTCTTCCTCTTTGCTCTGCATCAAATTGGTATTTGTCTCTTTGCTAAAAATAGAGAATTTGCAAGGACAATAAAAAGTATGTTGTTAAATGCTTTGGGAACAGGTCCATTTGTGTTATTGCAGGTGATTCTATGTCAGGAAAAGGTGTGGAAGGTAGACTTGATGTTTTAAATGTCTTGGGCAAAGGTGGTGCAAGGTGAAGAGATGTATTTGGCTGCTAAGTGTAAGATGACTGCTAAAACAGTGATACAATAGCAAGAATTTGGTTTTTTTTCATTAAATTTATGATGTTTACAATGATTTAGTTGTCTACAAGAAAGCAAGAAAGAATTCTCTATTGATATTTTTCCTTGGTGAATGAGTGAGTTGGTGTTTATTTGATGTGCTATGACATGGGTTGTTGAGTTGAAGCTAGTGACCATGGTGAATTAATTCTGATTTTGATTGTAAACACAGAAAAAATGAGTTTGATTATGATGTAAGTTGTTGTTTTCTTCTTTGATTGAGGATGGGATTGCGATCCCTAGTAACATGTGTTGTTGAGAGTGGTTTGGTATGTTGCTCTGCATCAGTGTTCCTTCTATGGGGTGTCAGATACCTAATCCAATCCCTTTATTCAATACTGTCCCAAGGATGTCTCCTACCCATTACGAACCTATGTTTGAGTTGCAGACTCAATCTTTAGTTCCATTCTTTGCCAATGGAGCTCCTGACTTCTCTCAACAATCACAGGCTCATCAAAGTCCACATGGTTATCATAATCAAGTTAAATACAAATCCTTTTGGTCAACCACCTATTGCTAAGAAAAACCAAGGTAACTAACAAACGATAATAATAATTAGGGTAATTAAAGAACAACAAAAATCACAACCAGAGGATCAAGGCCAAAACTCCACAATTATCAAGCTAATGATATAGGCCACATACTGGAAAAGTGGCTAACCTCAATTTTATGACTAACTGGTGTAGGCTACATGATACTGCAACTCATTCTGAGGTGAACTATCCTAAAATGGAGAAGGTTGTGAAAATGGCACAGGAAGATTCCCAAATGTTCCAAGGGAATTCAAATAAAGGAGGTGGCTTAGTGGATACAACAATAGCTTATGACCTCTTTGAAGAAGAACCTTCATTCCCAAGGCAGAATGAGATGAACTAAAAGAAGATGTGTATGATACCCAAGCCTTTCAGACCAAGGGAGAACACTTCCTAAGAAACCAGTTTAAGGGTCCGTTCACTACATCAACACCACCTAACCACATGGTGCCTCCGAATTAGAGTGCTGACAACAACCCTCCTCCACTGAAGGGTCCGCTTGACTTCCCTAGCAAAGGTAACTCATCTGGTGTTTTCAAATATAATGTTATAACACATAATTTGATATTGTTTATGAGATGCAAAAACAAAAAACCTCTTTATCATTCTTTGACATCCTAAAATGGTGCCCTTCCCAACGAGATATAATGCTGAAAGCTTTGGAAGAAGCTGATAAATCAAAAGGGAAAACCAAGGTGGCACCCACTGTGGACATAAAAATAGCTTTGTTCAGAAACAAGGTAAGGATCCCACCATTTCTTTCAAGTTTGAGAATCTGTGGGAAGAATCTACACAATTGTTTGCTAGATTCAGGGGATTCTGGCAATGTTATGCCATTTTATGTATGCAAGAAATTGGGATTGAATCCTATCCAAACAAACAAGAAGGTCATCCAAATTGATAAAACAAAGGTTAATGTAGCTGGAGAATTGAAAAATATACATGTAAAAGTAGGGTCTAACCCTAGGATTCAAACCAATATGGATATTTAGGTAGCAGACATTCCTGAGACTTACAGTATGCTTTCGATCAGAGATCTAATGAAGAGTATAGGGGGATATCTCTCCCTCAAATTTTAACATATGTGGCTACCATGGGGGGGGGAATGCCTACCTAGATTAGGATTGAGAGTGAACCTCACCTCAAACATATCATCACTGAGTATGACAGTCCCAACGAGGTAGCTTATTTTGGAACCAAGATAGGGGTTTATAAAAGAGAGGAAATTCTGACTCTTTCGGTTCTTGATTCTAATGATTTGTCAATACAAGAATTCCCTAATCCCATGATTAGTGTAAACCAACAAGTATTGATCAGGAAGCTGCAATAGGATCAGCTGGTCTTAGGGGAAGATATCGATTTGTGGAGTCTTCTGCTCCCAAATTGGTGCAGGGTGCACTACCAAAATCATTCGGAATTGACCTGCCAACCCTGCATCAGTGTTCTAAATCATGTTTTCCAAACTAAAGAAATTAGCCAAAGTCACCTTGAGAATGTTTCATATCACTTCTCATTTGAATCCAAAAATGCAATAATGTTAACTAGGGATAATATACCTTTAGAGGAAGTCCCTCCTCAAACTGAACTTACCCCAATCATAATACTGAACCAACATAGTTATGTTGAACAACCCCAAGGTTTGTTTGATACCCCTGCACTCGCAAGTATACCAAAACCCAAAGGGTTAGTCAAAGATACAGATAACTGTTAGAAAGATATCCTAGGATTACATGATATATCTGAGTGCGAATTGAATATTGCACCTGATGAACCTATTGAACACCCATTCCCAATATTTGATGCAAAATATTAGGTGGCCCCACCTATGGTTCATCTTATCTGCACCTGATGAACCTATTGAACACCCATTCCAAATATTTGATGCAAAAGATTAGGTGGCCCCACCTATGGTTCATCTTATCCAAGCACCCACAACAAGCTCAAAGAGATCAACCCCAACTCATAATCAACTATGGACCCTCACATTTGATGGATCTAAATCTAAAATAGGGTGTGGTGCTGGAATTAAGTTACCCAACCCAAAAGGGAAAACATTTTTTGCTTCTTACAGGTTATAGTTTGGATGCACTAACAGTATATCAGAATATGAAGCATTAGCTCGGGGATTGATGTTCACACATCAGAAGAAAGTTACTACCTTGATGGTTAAAGGAGATTCAGAAGTGATTATCAAGCAAGTACGGATCTAGTACACATGTCACAATAAAAGGCTGGCAGCTTATAGAAATTAGGTGTGGAATCTGATTGAAGACTTTGATGCTTCTAGGATTAGTTTAATGCCTAGAGAGAAGAATCAAATGGCTTATTCATTAGCTATTGCTGCAAGTACCCTGGAGCCCATGCAATGCTCCAAGCTCAAGAGATTCTTAGTAGAATTGATATCCACCTCAATTGTCCCTGATAATGTAAGGAACTTTAAAGTCTTCGATGATGATCGACATATCCTCGCTTTTATAGCAAGCTAAGATGTTTTCGAAGGACAGATCATCGATGAGTCTGATAAGGATCAAGGAGATTGGAACCCTGAAGACTACGATATAGAAGGTGTCCTCAATTTAAAAGGTAATAGGATTCCCAAGGGAATGGTGGCCTTAGAGAGAATTTTTGATTCAAATCCAAGGGCTCGAGAAAAGGTATCAACCAAAGATAATGAAGTTGAATATGAAACTATTAACTTAGCTGACTCTGGCCCTGAAAGGAATGTTTACATAGGGAAAGCTTGCCCTAAAGCAATTAGAGAGGATATATTGAGGGCATTGAAGAAAGATATTGCTGCAATAGCTTGGGGGTATGAAGATCTAAAAACATTTGATACTTTTGTGATAACTCATACTATTCCTTTGAAGCCTGAAACTAGACCATTTCGGCCTAAACAACGTCCTGTCAATGCCCTAATTGAACCACTGATATTTAAGGAAGTTCAGAAATTGCTTTCTGTAACAATAATCTTCCTTGTACAACATTCAACATGTTTGGCTAACTTGGTTCCAGTTCATAAAAAGTATGGAAAGATCAGGCTATGTGTAGATTTCAGGAATCTGAATAGAGCTTTGCAAAAAGACAACTACCCACTCCCTTCTTTGGATGAAGTCTTGCAAACTGTCAATGGGTCTCAAATGATGTTGTTCCTGGATGGTTATTTTGGGTACAATCAAGTGATCATTAATTATGAAGACAGAATGAAGACAACCTTCACTACTAAGTGGGGAACATTTGCTTATAGGAGGATGCCATTTGGTTTGATAAACATTGGAGCAACCATTCAACATGCAATGGACGTAGCGTTCAAAGATTTGATTGGTAAGTGCATCATCATTTATATGGATGACCTAACAATATTCTCTAAAGATAGACTAAACTATGCTGCAAACTTGGCTAAAGTTCTTGAAAGATGTATCCAATATGGTGTTTCTCTGAATCCTAAAAAGTGTGTGTTCGGGGTTTCTGAAGGGAAAATTTTGGGACACATAATCTCAGAAAGAGGGATATTGATAGAACTAGACTGAGTTGAGTCTATTATGAAGTTAACCATGCCAGGAAGTAAGAAGGAGATGAGTTATTTCTTCAGAAAGATCAACTTTGTGAGGAAATTTATCACAGGTTTTGCAGAAATTGTTAAACCTTTGAACGAAATGATAAAGAAAGATGCTAGAATAGTATGGAGTAATAAGGCAAAGGCTACTTTTTCTCAGGTTAAGCAATCCATTTCAGAGGCTCTGGTCCTCACTAGTCCTAACTTCTTGAAGCCATTTTACATTTATTCTTTTTCTTCTGAACACTCATGTGCAACTGTCCTGACACAACGAAGAGAGGAGGGGGATGAAAGGACAATTTCCTTCATGAGCTCTCCGTTTAAGAATGCTAAAATCAAGTACCCACCTCTTGAGAAACAAGATTTTACGTTGGTTAGAGTTTTCAAGAAGTTAAGGCATTATATCCTTCGAAGTCAAATCATTGTTGTGGTTCCTAATGCTGCTATGAAGTCTCTACTTATGCAGAGTGAGTTGGGAGAATGAAGGGGGAAATGGATGGCTATTTTGTAGGAGTTCAATCTGGAGATGCACCCTATGAAAATTGTTTGAGGTCAAGGCCTGTCTAAAGCAATGGAAGATGCTGGTAAGATCATTACTTGTCAACAATACACAACACAATCATTTTCTAATGACTCTTGGTATGCCGATATTATTTATTTTAGGCTCAATAATCAGTGCCCAAAGGGAATGAATATAACTTAGAGGAGAGCACTGAGAATGAAAATATCCCATTATATGCTGAAAGGAGGATTGTTATATAAAAATAATTTTGAAGGGGTTTATCTACGATGCCTTGATCAACAAGAAGCTAAGAACATAATTTCTGAATTTCATGAGAAACATGGAATGGGTCATGGTTCTACAGATTCTTGAGCACATCAGATTCTCAGATTTGGTTATTATTGGCCATGCGTGTTTAAGGATGCCCATCAACATGTAAGGAAATGTCATATATGTCAAACTTTTGCATCAAGAGAGCATCATCTAGCCATGCCATTGTAGCCTGTTTATGAGGTAAGGCCATTTGCCCAATGGGAACTTGATTTTATTGGGGTAATTAACCCAAATTCTTCTGCAGGACATAAATTCATTTTGAATGCCACAAATTACTGCACGAGATGGACATAAGCTATACCTTGCAAGAATAACACAATAGAGGTAGTAATCAAGTTCCTCACTAAATGCATCACAACTAGGTTTGGAGTACCCTTTGCACTGGTATGTGACAATGGCCCTGCCTTTTCTTCTGCCGAGTTCATTTCATGGGCTTATGATCATAGTATTGTTTGAAACTATTCTTTGAACTATTATCCACAAGGAAATGGAGTTGCATAATTAACTAATAAGAATCTCCTAGGAGTAATAAAAAAACTATTAGAGAACAATCATAGAGACTGGCATACCCAGTTAAGATTCGCATTATGGGCAGATAGGGCTAGGATCAAGGTTGTGTTGAAGACTTCATCATTTAAGCTAGTGTATGGCCAAGAGCCTGTGTTCCCTATTCAATTGCAAATACCTATCCTAAAATTTATGCAAGAGTTTTACTCTAGTGATGATAGGATTGAAGTAAGGTTAGCTGGGTTGTTGAAATTAGAAGAGTAGAGAGATGCTTCTTTGTAGCAATTATTTAGGCACCAGGCTGTTGTCAAACATTGATTTGACAAAAGAGCCAAAGTCAAGGATTTCTGGCTATCAGACCTTGTCTTACTATGGGATAAAGCCAATGAAAAGAAGGGTGACCACCAGAAGTTTGATAAGCTCTAGTTGGGTCCCTATCAAATTGCTGAAATCTTAGGAGAAAATACTTTCTGGCTGGGTAGTTTAACACGACAACTTGTTCCATTGCCTGTTAATGGACAGTTTCTCAAACATTATTTTGGGTCATAAAAGGTCTGGTATTTTGTTGGGTTGTATATATGTAAATAGTTTTATGTTCTGTTGGTTTTGTCTTTTTATTTTTGTTCCTTTTTGTTCCTTTTTTGTGTGGCCCTTCAGTTTATCCAATTGAGTAAGGGGGGTTGTTATTTGAAGTATACTTTGGTTACTAGGAGAGAAGTTGGTTTAGATATTTTCAAGTTTTCTAATTGGATGATTTAGTTCTAAATTCATTGTTTTATGTCCATTGTCAATGAGAGTTGTGGAAAGTCATTTAGAACAAGTTGTAAAGTAAGCAATCTTCACTAACTATGATTGAATCTGTCACAAATCATCATAAACATCTCCTTTTGTAATGGTATATTTGTCTTAGGAAGATGGTGTTGCAAGATTTGAGTGAAAAATACGATTCCCTAGATGCTGTTATGAGGTCAATGGTAGTTTTCAACCCAGTACAAATGTTGGACATCTGACATATTGAGAAGGAATTGAATGAAGGAACTTCAAGAAAAAAAAAGAGAAAAAGAGAACTATCTAAGAAAAGAAAACTCAATACTGAATGGGTGATTCTAGTATCTCTACTGGGGCTATGGACACCTGAATGGTAGTAGAGCAATGCTATGAGAAAACTAGAGGTATCTCCATCGAAGCTATGGACACTTGACTAGCAGCAAAGCAATGCCCAGGATATCATTGCACAACAGTTAAAGGGAATCAACTCATGTAGTTCAAATCTTGTGCATGATTGTTCAAAAGATGAGGAAAACTTTGTAAAAGGGTGATGCACCATCAAGCACACACATAGATTCAGGGGTAGCCAGTGTTGAATTACATTTGAGATTCTAGCTCAATCTTGTTTACTGAAACTGACCTAACTAGAATTGTGATGTCCATAAACTAGGAGTTTTGGGTAACTGAATCCCTTAGTTTCCTAAAAATGGTTAAACCATTTTCCCATCCAAGTCACGAATTGTTATGCCTTGCATAACCACCCCATTTTAAGTTTGATTAAAATGGGACCTTCCTTTGCTTTCGCTCCTTGTGTTTTTCCCCCTTCGATTTTTAGGTTTTGCTTAGCCTTGGCATGTGCTTAATATGTTTATCTTGCTTGCCCAAGTGTTTTTCCCAAGTTGAATATTGAAAATCTTATGTTTTGGGCATAGTTTGAGTTTTTGAGCCAGTTCGAGATTTTCTGCCCCATCTGGATTTTCCTGGATTATGTTCTGAGTCCGGCTCAATCTGTTTTTACACTGTAGTTCAAATATTTTTGGACTCCGCAAAATTCCACCTGGTCCAAATTTTTCCAGATTCTGTTTCACTATCGGGTTCCCGAATTTCTCCATTCTGTCTTGTCTGCACCATTAGTGCACCTGGGTAAGATTTTTGAGGTTGAATTTGAAGGGATTTGGGATCACTTGCTCTCATCTTTGTTGTGCATTTGTTCTTAAATTTGGGATTGCATGAGTTGAGGATTGAATTTCTTGATTTGCTTGCTGGTGCATGGATTTCTAGTGTTTCAAGTTGATTTGGTCGCTAGGGAATCCGATTTGGCAGCTCATTACATTTGTGGTTGAATTTGATATATTCGTGGTATGTGGTTTCAGTCCTGACTCTCAAGTTGCTATTGATTTTTGATGCTTTATGGTTTAAATCCATTTGGGAGCTAGACTCTGCATGATTGATGATTGAATATGTTAAACTAGGGTTGTGTTTAGGGTTCGAGGATTCTTAATGCTTATCTAGTATTTCACCCTAGTTCATTCGGTCAAAATGTTCAACTGTATCACATGTGGGTGAGACACTAAATCCTTTCTCCCTGATGCCAAGGCATTCGATCACAACCTGTCAACAAGACAAATGCTATTGGTAGGGATCACTTCAAACTCACTCATCTCACCGATGACTTCCAAACATTCCATCGATAGGAGTCACAGTGATATGTGTCTCACGGCTCCATCGGTGAGACATCTACCATCACTGTGAGATCATTCCAACTAACCAAAGGTCACGCTGATCTTCGAGTTTTTTCCTATACTCAGGATTTTCCTACCCAACCAAATTTTCCCAGATTCCTTCAGTTTCCCAAAAATGTGTTGGTGTCCAAAGTTTCGTGCTCTTCATGGAATTCAGGTCTAGCCGGATTTTTCTGAATTCTCTGCTGTGCTTTGTGGAATTTAAGAAATTTGGTAAAATTGATGAATCTAATGATGAATGCTTGAACATATCTTGCTTTGGATTGATGACTTTCACTGCTGTATGGTGCTTGTGTTCATTTTGATGACCTATTGTTGATATTGATGCCTCATCATGAGAATCCACCTAGTTCAAAATTTTCTACAATTCCTCCCAGGCTAGTTTTGCCCAGTTAGCTCGAAATCCTGAACTTCTTAGTTTTGATGCTTAATGGTTAATTTAATGGTTTTATCATGATTTTGAGCTAACACTTTGATGGAATGTTTTCAATAATTGGATTCTCACATTGGTGTTTGATTGATGCAGGCTGAAACCGGCAAGGAAGCGGTTGTAAAGGCTAAGAGAGACACAGAGGGATCCTCCATCTCTGAAGCAGAAAAGAAAGAATGAAGTTGTACATGAAGAGTAGGATTCCTGGGGGAAAGATGACAACAGTTTGGTTCAAGGTTTTAGATCCGAATATGAACACCCTGCAACAAGAGAGGCTGGGACAATACGATAGGACAACTGAAGGATGATATTAATGCTATTGAATAGCGAACTAGGTTTTTGCCTATGCCACTTGCAAATGGCTTGTAGAGGATGTTCTTGATGACAAGGGCCAGAAAGGAGCAAGGTATGGATGACATGGGGGAAGCAGTTAATGCAAAGCTACATCAAAAGTCATTCTTCCTCATTGTTTCACTTTTCCTCTTCTTCACATGTTTTGGTTCGAGTTATGTGGTAGATCCTGGGCTAATTTGGTCGGTGCCCACGCATTTAATGCATGTTTGACTTTGTTTCAAACTCTTCTAGGGCTGACTTACTTTGTGGCTGACTTATTGTATACCCTAACTACGCTGACGCATTTGACGTGTTTTTATAAATATGGCATTTTTTCCTCTTTTGTGGGGACCGATCTTTCGGTTGTTAGAAATTTTTAGAGTAGGGTTAGAAGGGTTAGAAAAGGATAGAAAAAAGTAAGTTAGGGTTTTAAAGTAAGTTAGAAATTTTTGCAGTTCAAAAGGAGGAGGAAATGATGTATCTTCTAGATTTTCTTAGCATAGATGGAGATAATTCGAAGACATGGGTTTCTATACACTGGTGATCTTGCCAGATTTGTAAATGCTTCTTATCTATTTCATTAATAGTAGGAGCAGCTAGATTTAAACCTACTTCATATTATGCTCTAGAATGGTATTCATTTTGGGTTAATCATTTGATTTGAAAAGCTTTTAAGGAATGAAATTTTATCTTAGGTTTTGTTTGAATGATGATTTGCAATCTACTATTAAAATTTGCACAGTGAACAAATGAAACTTTGTATCAATTACAAGTTAATTTTATTCTACAGTTCTAGTTTAAGAATTCCTTGGAAGGCAACAAGTTTGATTAGTTGAGTGAATCAACATTATTTTTAGTTTGAAAACCTTGATCTATCTTTTTTTCTATTTCTTTAAAACCCCTAGTTAAAGTAGGTTTAGATAGATGGTCAATCTTGCAACTATCCAGAAGCTCAAAACCAGCAGGCCCCTTGAATATTACAGCCATATTGACCACTTCGTGAAACAACAATGTTGTGAACCAACACCAAAGACCTTGGGAGGTGATTAGTTTGATTACTGATTGTCTCTTTTAGGAGAGGTGAGATACTTTGACTTTTATCTTACCTGCATGTTGTGGGTCAATTTGGCACATCAACATCACCTAACAACAGTAAGACAAGCAAAAGATTCAATAGATTTGAATCACAAGACACATCAAATTACTATTGCAAATCATAAAAAAGAACTGAGAAAGGAAAACTCTATTGTTTTATTGAGTGGAGTGAAAACTGTCAAAATTTGAATACAAAGAAGTTTACAAGGTAATCTGAACTGAGAAAAAGAAGAAAGCTAAGTCTTCTTCAAGATAAATCCCTCCAAAAACCCTAATCCAAGCACACCAAGAAAGCTCAAGGAAAAGGTATCAAAACTATTTCAAAAGTTTGCACAAAAGCAAAAAAAACTTACTTTTTCCATGTTCACATTGTCCAACCTCTAAAAATAGACTAAATCTGCTTTTAAACCAAATAAAACAACTTGTCCATCCAGTAGGCATCTCAAATCCGTCCAAGACAATACCTCTCAAAAATATGCTAAAAATAGCAAAGAATAAAGCAATTTATAAAAACACCGCTTTAATCCTGGTTTACATGATATGCAGATTTTCATAATTTGACTAATTTTTGCAACTAAAGATTTAGAAAATATTTTGCAAAAATACAACTTGTCTCTCCATTTACAATATTGATTTTATTAAAAAATCATAAAACATATAATGAATATTTGTTATCATATCCCCTAATTGATTTCTCCAAAATCAATCTGAAAACAAGATCCTAAGTCATAAGTGCAATGATTTTAAAACTTTTATTGATTTCTCACAAAATGAATCAAATATATCTATCACTATCCACTCCTTACCAAGGCACTATTAATCACAAATATCTAAAGTTCATAGCCCCCTTACATTGCCAAAAATTTATGAAAGAAACCTAAGGACTTAGGAAAATAGAACCACCATTTTTACAAGGCTCGACCTAGGCATTGAATAAGACATAAAAGAATAAGCCTAAAGATTATAATCTTAAATGAAAATCCCATTTTTGAATTAGGGCATGAAGGTGGACAAAAACAAAAGCAAAACCCTAAATTTGGGTCATTTTCATTTGGTGACTTTTGGGGAAATTGCTCTGCAAGCAGTGCCGCCAAGTATGGGCTAGGGTTTCAGCTTGAAACCTCCATTTGAACTCGCCTTCCTTTTACTCTCCATTAGGTTATATTTTTACCACTAATGATAAGGTTGACTGTTATTTTTATTTGATATCATGGCTCCTCTTGATGGTAAAATGAAGGCCTCATAGGTGGTGACCATGAGATAACTATCCGATGCCCTTATTTCATTTTCTGTGCTGGCTTTTGATATCTCTATGTTCCTTCACCCATTGGTCAACATGCACGAGCTGAACTAAGTGATTTGTTTGGATCTTGTAAGCTCTGTAGAGCTCTAGCCATGGCTTATATGTTCTCCTACAGGCATTAAGTGGTAAACTCTTGTTACTTCCTTTTGTCTTTTTGAAAAATAGAAACTTAAAAGCTTCATATACTCCTGCAAAGATGTCATTTTCATTTATAAATTTAAAGGCCATCCACAGGCCACACCATGTATGAGCTCAAATCTAGATTTCTGTAAAGATTTCCATGCATTTTGATTGTGATTTTGCTTTAGGTAACCTCAAATCTGATGGAACTTACATGAGTTTCTTCTAACTGTGAAATGATAGACCATTCAAGAACTAAAATCTCTTCTCTAGTCCATGCCATGAGCATACTTGTCAAGAGCTTTTTGAATACTTTTGGGCTCGACCCAAAATGGTTTTCTACTTCTTTTTTACTTTCAGAAACAAAACTAGACATGGGCATTCGTCATTTTGAAGAAATAAGACTATCTTTGTTATCTCCTCCTCTAAAGCTCAACTCATCGTGATTTCTCTTTATGTTATTTTCATTAAAACCCTCACATGGGTATCTTAGAAAATTCAAATATCTTGTCTTTAATTTGAAACCCCAATGTGGGTTTTTAGAAAAATGAAGGAAAACATAACCTTGCCTCTTTCTGTAGAAGACCCATGTGAGTATTCAGAACCTGGGAGAAATTTGTGTTATTTCTCAACATGGATACATCATAACATGATAAAAACTAAATAATTTAACTGAAGCCTTCATATAGATATTTTGACTGAGATTGTGCACTTTGATTACATTCTACATTTTAGTAGAGTCCTCTTCCATTTATCTGTATTTGTTTGCATTTTCAATTGTCATTTCGATGCTTTTTTGAACCATCCTTTTGCACATAAATCTTTTTAATTTAACTCTATAGACTATTTGTTTTCTCTAGTCTCTTATGCACTCACAATTACGCTCTTCATGGATGCACTCCAAACCCCCATTCATACCATTTCCCTTGTAAACTCTACTAATTTTGGAAGTAACCTTTGATATTGTAATTCTGTTTGACCTGTTCATATTTTCCTGCCTTTAACTCCATGCTAAATATCCTTAAAAACATACCTCGAAAGCATAACTGAATGATACAAACAACTTTCTGAAACAATAATACCATAGTTGCATTGATACACGACACAGTGGATTACTTGATGCTTGAGAACATGAAGCTCCCCTCATGCTTGTTTGTCCCCTCATAATCTTGTTCTTCAACCTGGCAATCTTCATGCATTTTTATGCTCCATTTAATAAAACTGTTCCATGCACTTGCTCTCTTCTAAAATGAATATCTGAAATAATGCTCTTTGTTGAATAATGCTCTTATTGGTGAGGCATTATGTATGCTTGTTCATTATCACTGTCACGAGCATGAACACTGTTGAAACTTGCATAATATCATGAACATGATGAACAAATAATACTATTGCAAAATAATATAACCATACAACAATGTTTGAGATGAATGTACTCAGTTGAATTGATGAATTGATTTAAACCAACTGTTCACCTGTAGCTTTCAAGAAGTACCTACTTGATTGTTATGAGTAAATAGTAGGTTTGATGGTTTAATGAAAGAATACTCCTTACTCTTTCAGTTGTATAACATTTCTTTTCTTGATGAACATGATGATTGCAATCTCCTTCTCAGCCCACTTGTAATGAATAAGGGGTAGCATGTTGAGCTCTACCCTTGTGGGAGCCCATTTTTCTCCACATGCTTGATCTTCAAATGATAATTAACTTCATGATTTTGCCTATACCTACACAAAGAAACAAATGATGTTAGCATAAAACAATAACAATATATGATGATGTTGATGTATATGTTTCAACTCATATTTATGCACTTTTCCTGATTGTTTCAGTGCATGATTAGTAGCATGCTACATTATCATTGATGGTTCATGTAGGTATATTCATAGTTAGAGCTCTAACAGCCCTCTCTTCCATCCTATAGGTCAATGGAGCTTGGAGAACACAAAATGGTGCACCACTTCTGCATCGGTCGTCAAGAAAAGGAGAAAAAACCTATGGGAAGAAACCTCTCTCAAAAAGAGAGAAAATAAAACAAAAAATGATTTATGGATGGAGGACTCAATCACACCCCCTAAGGACTACATGCATCATGTATATAATATCAATGACCCCCCATAAGAGGGAAAGAGAGAGACTATATAGCCCCCATACAATGTGTAATCACTTGTAGAAATGGTAAGTGCCTGAAGACAAAACATGATCCAATGTCGACAAAAAACTTGTCTCCATTTTGGAAGAAACAAAACCAAATAAAAATGAAGGAATGCTTCCCATTCTGGATAGGAATTGAAATAAGGAAGCATGAAGATGTATGATGATGTCTCTGGAATCTACTCATGTGTCGCTAAGACCTTGGAAGATGATGCCACGAACCAATTAGGAACATGCCTAATCACAATAGAAGGTGAAAAATAAGATACCGCTGGAAATTGATTTTGAACATTCTCCAAATATAGAGATGGTTTGACAATAGTTGTGCAATAACTGTCATCAAAGAGGAGAAAGAACCCCTCAAATGTGTCCTCCAAATATGAAATGTGAGACTCCACAAACAAGGAACTAATGTCCGACAAATAGGAATCCCAATCAGGAAGAAAACCATAATCCTGTTGTTTAGAAATGATGGAAGTACTCAATGAAGGTGGATCAATTATCTTTGAAAAAGAATCAAGAACCTCTGAAGCAATCACAATCTCATTTGAAGTCTCAACAACCTCCAAAGGATCACAAGCATGGTTTATCTTCTCTAAAGAACAAAGAGACACAATAGTATTGGAAGGAGGGTAATCTAGAGATGGCGAAGTATCAGGATCTCCATATAATTCTTGAAGGTAAGTCCAAAGAGCATAAGGGCTCTCAAAATGATAAAGTGAATCCAAAAGGTCCTCGTCATTTATATGCTCAAAAATAACTCCATAGACTCTAGCCCTAAAGAATTAAAACTTGATTTGTAATAAAATTTGAATCAACCCATTACTTGATTTGCATGTTGACACCAAGCAACTCCATTGAGCACACAAGCACCAATAATCATACACAAGATAGCCTATTCATAGCCTGTGAATCTTTCTCACACTATACAAGTGGAGTAAGAGGCTATTTAAATATCAAAAAAACCCCACATTGTCAATGTGGGATAATGCTTCCAGCAACAACTTCAAAAATTTGGGGCTCACTTCCTCTCGGCTGTATAGAAGCCCTAAAATTAAACATTTCTATTGATTAAAAATACCTCCAAACAACAAGGAAATGGCATCCTCCAGTGATTGAAATGTGGCTCTAGAATGAATTTGCACCTTTCAAATTAAAAAATTGTGCTCCAAACATAAATTCCTCTGGAAAAAGTCACAAGTGAAAATAGAAAAAAAAACACCCCTCTCAACAAAGAATTTGGGCTTCCAATGATCAAATTTGTGGAAATACAGGAGCAAAATAAAAATGGACCTGCTTTAGAAAAATAATGCATTTCTCAAGAAAATCAAGCCTCCCAGCCCAGAGGGAAAATCATGCTACCTTCTGCGAGTTTCAAATGCTGCCTCCAAAAACATGAGCCCTCCACTTATAGAAATTACACCCTTTTGCACTAAGATTTTGGGCTTCAATCAGCTATATAGAGAGTAGACAAAAATTAATGACGCTTCAAACTGCAAATTAATGCATCTTTTCCTTTATTGATTCATAGCCTTTAAAAAAAAATGAAACAAAGCCTTCAGATTGCAGCCTTAAGAAAAATCACCACCAAAGAATCGACTTCTACAAGGGAAACTATTGCCTCCAATCAAGCAAAAAAATCACTGCCTCCAATCAATCCTCCAACATGGAAATTGTGTGACCAAAGATGGGTTTTTGTAGAATAATTCTACCTTCTAGAGAAAACCAACACTAGCAACAAACTTTGCACAACCAAAAAATGCCTTCTGCTGAGAGAAAATCATGCTAGCATAGCCATGAAAATCGTTCCTAGCAATCACGAACAATAGAAAAATGAAGTAATTGGAAATAAGGAAAAATAAAACAATTTTGAAATTTGAAAAATTTCAAATGTTGGAAAAACAAAATAAATGATCTCAAACAACCTTCGATGAAAACTCTCAAAGGAAGGATTGCAGAATGGTTGGCTTTGATACCATGTTGGTGTCAACCACTTCCCAGGAGCACCACCTATAGAATAAACCTTCACATATACGAGAGAAGCAAAAGCTATTTCACCAAAACGAGTGAATAGATTGAGATGCATAAATTACATATTGTACAACCTTTTTAAAGGCAAGAAATATATGGTAGGTGAGAAAACTACTTGATACAGGAAAGAACCACTCGGTGATTAAATGCACTAATAAACTAAATACAATATGCCCAAGTAAACTTAAGCATGGTAAACATCCTATTTACCCTAACACTAACAAAACCCAACAAAAAGGTAGGTTGATTCAAAAGGAAGATGTCCAACATTTCACCAAAGAGCTATCAAAAAACTTAATAGACGTAGTAGAATAGGGTAAATCCACATCATAATGGTTGCTCACATTAAATACTGCATTGAAGTTTGGACATGGTATACATTAGTTCAATAACAATCACTCATAGCCCAATATCTTCTCTCACATGCGAGGATTTCCAATGCTCTTTGATAATTTAGAAAAGGATCTTTATTACTACCTTTTTCACCTCAACATTTATTAATTTTTTTATCCCTGCACAAAAAAAGAAAACTTCCTAACTAATATATTTTCACATGAAAAAAACATATCCATTAATAAAATAGATTGTCTTAAAGCAAGAATTCAAAAGTATAAATAAAAAAAATGTATTGAAGAATTGGAGGCTAATATTCAATTGTTTGATCACCAATTGCACCAAGAATAAGCATGAGAAAATACCTCTCATCCATAAATGTAAAAATCCATTAAATTGCATTGTCTCTTGCATCATTCATATGATTTGCAAACTTTCTCTAGAAAGTACTAAAAAAATCTAACTCTATAAATATGCCATATTTGAAATTCAATTGTAAACCTCATTATGACTTGTATGATTAAGACAAAGCTACTACAATAAAATTTTTGGAAGATGAAAGTTTTAGCAAGGAAAAAATAATAATTGTTTGCTAGAATAAAAGGGGACAATCTAAATTTTTATCCTTTGCATATATGATTTTAAAGAGTTTTCAAACAAATATTAGGGAAATGATTATTTTAAAGAGAGGATTTGAAAGAAATTCCAAGAGATCTCTAAAATACAATGAAAAAACTTTATCTACATTATAAAAAGGAAGACCCCTTGGTGGGTACAAAATAATAAACTCTTCAAAGCTTGCAACACTACTAAAATCCTTCTAAAAATATGACTATAGGTGAAATAATGAGCACTATCTAGAATTCCATTGTATTTCCAAATGCACAAAAGTTTCTATAAAATGAATTCCACTAACAAGCTATTCCAAACAACTATAATGAATAAGAAAATGAATGTACTCATAACTATGAGAAAATTTCCCTTTCAAGCTCACATTTTATAAACTTTATATACATTCAAATGCAAGGATGGATGCCTTTCCTTATTCATATTCTCCCATTGATATAGAAAAAAGAAATAACTATTTCATCTTAAAACTCTTAAAAGAAGATCATATATTATAATGATTACCTAAAGTGAGAGAGATATTCACTTCATACATCCAATGAAGCTCAAAAAAATAACTAAAACAAATAGATACCTCTATGCTCCAACAACTAAGACCCCACCTTTTTCAACATGTTGAGAAAGAGTTACAATTTAGAGATAAGTTTGCATGTCATAGTTCCTATATTCTAAGATCTTTGTTTGAAGTGCTAAATTTATTTTTGACTCAATTTGAAGGATGAATCCTAATTCATGACTTAATAGTTGGATTAATTTAATCTTAATCAATCTCATGCAGTTAGATTTGGGCACCACATTTAAGGAATGAGATGATAAAGATGGAAGAAAGGATAACTTATCATTTTTATTGTAGGTTAAGGTGGATCAATAGATTTGGAGGTTTCTTATGCAAGATACACAATCTCTAGGGTCAACACTATGGAAATTTTCTAGACTATTACCTTGGTGATTATTTTATTGTTGAATAATGGATCTCTTGTTATATTTTGGTTATATGTTGTTATGAAAGGTTTTAATATATCATGTATTAATTTTATAAGGGAAAATGCTATTCAAATTTCCTCATAAAAAAATATTGTCATCTTTTTTTATTAATGATAATAAAATTTAACAATTTCTAATAGATTTTGAAAATGGATTGTCTTGAGAAATCAAATGGTTTTCATCTTGTACTAGACAAATTTCATTTATGTGTTAGGTCAAAAAATTAATTATTTGAGAGAGCATCTTAATTTTGTTACAAAATTGGAAAACATGAATGTGAAAGATCTCTAATTGTGATATGAAATTTTAGCTTATAAAGACCCCTAATTAATGGCTCATTGGGAGAAATTATAGTCTAGGTTTTAGAAAAAATGAATAGATATATTAATTATATTTTATTTGAAGTTTTCAAACCAATTTTAGTCCTATATAAGTGTGTTGTGGAGTCATGTTGCAATGTAAATGTTTCTATTCACTTATATCTCTACCCTTGATTGCATCACTAAGATTTGCTAAATTATAATCATCCCTTAAGAAATCTTACCTCCATCCTAGATTGCTCCAAATTACTGTGTTATTCCATAAATACACCACCTTAATGTGCAATTTAAAATAAGATGCACTTTAGTCAACTCATAAAAACTAGTAAGGGAAACAAAAAACCAAATTAAGAATTCACATTTAAAGGTCCACACTTAAAATCCACTAATAGTGATGAATGACTAGATATATAAATTAAATCTAAAACCTAGAGATAAGTGATGATGGAAATAGACTGAGTTAAAGTTATTTTTCAACTTCTACACAAAATACACCATATAATAAAATAATCAATAAATAAAAGATAACCCACTTGTTATGGGATATACATCGTATATTATTTGATCTTATATAATGTTTTGAAAGTTAAAAGGTTTAATAATGATGAAATGGGTGATAATTATATTTATATTAACATTTTTTATGGTTATTAAAATTATAACTTTGTGTCTAGTGTGCCCTAATTAGCTAGAGTACACATTTAACATTAAAAATTTAATATCAAGATTAATTGATGTAAGAAAATCCTAATGACTTGAGAGAAATGGGTTTACTCAGGTCCTTTATAAAGGATGCAAAGTTACTATATTGGACTTGTAGTTAATGAAAAATAAGATGAGTACAAGATTATATTAAGAAGGGGGGTGAATGAGTATAATACAACTTTTACTTTTTCAACTTAACAATCACAATAACATAAATTGCACAATATCAATAACATAAGGTCTAACAATTATCCAACACAAGAAGAACACACAATTTGCATGGAAAAACTTACAAGAGAAAATCACAATTTTTTTTATAAAACTTATCCTTACAACTTTGTAGGCAACAACCCATAGGAGATACCAATCCCCACAATTTGTAGGCACCAACCACCACAACTAAGCACCAACTTAGTAGGATACACCAATCTCTTCTTTTTGGGAAGCATTAATCTCCAACAAAACTAGAATCCACCTAATTGAATGTTGCTTCTTCAATGGATGATGGATAATTCAATCTCATTATAAAAATCTTGATCTCATATGAATGTCTTAAATGAATGATATTCATATAGCCCTCCACTAAAATCTAGCATAAATGATCTTCTATTAGATCATTCTCCTCAATTGTTTTGGTGTTTGTATGATGTACCTTCTACTCCACTCATAATGTTCACCTAATTTATTTTCTCTAAGATGATATCACTTATTCCACTTGCTTGTATTCATAAATATGCTCAAGTATCATATTCTTCTTGCTAAAATAATCTTAAATTCTCATGAATATTTTCTAATTTCCTTCACATATATTTCTATTGTATATCTTCTCTCCATCTACTTATTTTCTTCTCCAAATTTATTGATATTGCATTCTTTTCATACCACTTAACCTTCTACTTTAGCTTCTATTTATACCACTTCAATTGTAAAGGGACATGACTCTAGGAGGGAAAAATTGCTTAAAGGAAGGAAAATTTTAAATAGGATTCACTAGATAAATAATTTAAATCATTTTGAACCATAGATTTTATAGTTAGGGATGCTATGTCTCTTTTTCTCAATTAGGGTCTTTCACCTAATGGAAAGAGATAGATCCCACACCAAAAATCTAGGTGGTTCACTCAAGATTAATGCAAGTATAATGGAAATATGCATGAAATGTGTCTAAATGAGATAAAATAAATTCAAATAACTAATTAAAACTAGTGATCATTAAGCAAAAACTATTGAAATGGAATTTGTTGGAAAACACATTGTGATATGCAAAAACACCTAGAAATGAATGCAAACTGTAACAAAAATAGATGAAATTGAAAGTGTGCACTTGAGATCTTGTTGGAGACTGGAAATGATATTTGAAATGCTGTTGATGCTAGAAATTTAGCCTACTAGGACTCATTTGCCATTCTGGGTGAATAAGTCCTAGTTCTGTGAAACTAACCTGGAACCCGTTTTAGACAAAAGGTATCCAGAAATGTAGAAAACCCTATTTAGGCCTAGAAATGGGACTCATTTGCCACTGATGGTGAATGAGTCCACTTTTGAATATTTGAAGATCCAAAAAAGGAAATAGGAGCTCTTAGTCTACACTTTATCTTTCTATAGGTGTCCGCTTCCAAAACTATGGTTTTTGGGTCTAAAAGTGACTTTTGATGGATATTTTTCCTTAGACAATGAAGGGAAGAATTAAACAAATTTTCAACTTGATTCTTAATAACTTCCAAGCCTTCAATATGCCTAAATTTTCAAACACATAAGAAGAGAAAGAGAAATGTTGGATGTTAGGGCATGGGGGTTTGCCTTGGTCAAACCCCTTTTAGGTAATTAAACCAAAATGGAGAAAGAATGTAATGACACATGAAATAATGGAGTTATTACCTTGACATGATAATTGATCTTGAATGTCTATAGAAAAACATGAAGAATCTAACCTTGAATGTCTAAAAATTGCTAACTTAATGACTTGAAATAATGAAACCCTAACTTGCTTGACTTGAGATGGAAGAATGATGGATGAATAATGAAGAATGGTTATGATTTAGGGTTTAGAGACTTGATTTTATAGGAAATTATCCTAATTTTCATGTTAATTTGATTCTTAAGGCCGACATGTAAAAATAATAAACTTAAATTTTAATTTTTTCTCGCTCAAAGGTCAAAATTGGTCCAAATAAGGCTCATTTTCCACCTTGGGAAAATCGGTCCCACCTGGCAGGGACCATTTTCCATAGGTGGTGAATTAGTCCCAGAAGGGCCCATTTGACAGCTAAGATGCTAGGAAGTTAAGAAATAAGGTTTATATGGTGACTTTGTCAGGTATTTCATCAAATATTGCCTCGAGATGCACAATATGGGGTAATAGGGGCTTATTAATGATGATGTGAAAGTTAATTAGGGCTTGGGACACCAAATTCAATGTGAAAGTGTAATTAAATACACTTTACAACACTAAATGAGGTCCACACAGTCTAGAAAAGGCACAAGAACAAATGTGAATGTGTAAAACACATTACAACACTAGGTTAAAGTTAAATTTAGTTCACAAGCCTTATAGATTGATGTGATAATGTATTTAAATACATTTTATAATGTTGAATTAAGGGAAGATGGATTCATTAATTATAGAAAAATGTGAAAGTCTTTTACAACACTTTACAACACCTTTACAAGACATCATTAAATGTATTTGAAAGGGTCTAAGACCTAGTGTGGATGTGAAAAACACCTCGCAACACCAAATAAATGCCTCATTAAGTCCAATTTATCATCAATTATTCCCCAAATCAAGCAAGTTTCCTTTTTTCTAGAGTACATTTAGCCCCCACTTTCACACTAAAGTAGACATTTAAGAGAGATCCAATCATACCAATGTGGGCGACAAAGGATGGCAAAGAGAAAAGGAGGTTGTACAAGCCCCCAAGATCCAAGATCCTAAGTCAAACCAACATAAGCGCGAAAGGACCCACATGAAGTGAAACACGATACATGATCATACAATGGCAAGAACTAGAAGAATGAAATTAAAAAAGGTGCATTAAGCTTTGACAATTTGTACAACTAGTTGTGGATAAGATCCAGGTTGTTTGTCCAAAAATAAAATGCATACTCACTTTGGGGCTATGAAACTCTTGGCTATCCATCGGGTGAGAAAGCACAAAAGATAAAACATACACTAGTTGGTATGCACATAGGTGGCTATGGGGAAAGTTATGCCTTGAAATGGGCTTCCCACTCAACCATACGAAATTTATACCCCCTGATAACTTTAATAATGCGCCATAAAGGAAACTAATTTTTGAGCTCTATGACATAAGAAAAAATTCATATGCTTGACACTCATAGACATTGTTAATGCAAAATAGTGTAAGGAATGTTGAAAGGGATTTTTCTTAGTTTATGCATGGTCTCATCTTAAAGAACATCATGCCTAATGTATCCAAGAGAGGAAATCACAAGAAAAAGAAAATCACACAATGAAATGTGAGTGTTGATGTATGCCTCCCACTTTAAAATGATTATGAACACCAATACTATGAGAAATTTCTTTAATGTAGAAGAAGAGGATATGAGAGCTTACTCAGAAATCCCTATGCCAAGTCATATGTTTCAAGAAGCTACATCATTAGAATGGGAAGTATGTCATATGTGAGCCAACTTAAGGCATGTTTTCCACATCCCAATCTTGCTCTTATGTATTCATGAAAGGTTAATGACTAGCCAAAGGAGGAAATGACAAGTGACATGAGGATAAGGCTACATAACCCCTTACCCCCACTAAGTGTAGGACAAAGGTGAGCCAAAACAATTGATGAAAGGAAGGCTAGAGTTAAAATCAGTATCAATTAGAGGAATTAGGTGCCCCCACATGGGGAAGCATGCCAAACTCCTTAAGATTTTGGATTATACGACTCAAAGCATGAAATTCATTAGTGAAATGACCAAAAACTCTATAATAGGCACAAAATGATGTCTTGTAAGAGCATTTCTTTTGAGTTCTAGGGGGAAGGGTTATCAAGTGATATTTGAGGAGTCTTGACAAGATTCCCTCTTGATCAATGGTAGAAGGTGGTCTTGTGATTTGTGTTAAAGATATATCTTGCTTAGTATTAGATGTCATATGTTGTAGGAGCATCCTTGGTTCTTTGCAATCTTGTATCAACCAAAAAATATTTTCATTCTAGTTTTGTTCTTGTTCAGTTCAAGTTGGCAGATTCAACGTATCATCATATTTGCTCACTATACCTTGTGGATCTATGTTTTCATCGTGGACATGTTCATTTTCATTATTCCAAGATTTTAGCATGATTGGATTATTTTCCAGCAAGTTATCGCTCCTAGATTAAGTGATAGTTTCTTGAACCAACACCGAAATAGTTTCAAGCCTAACAACTAGTTTGATCTCTTGTGGATCTTTCTTGTAACTTGTGGATCCTCACGATGTGTTTTGAATTGTTCTATGGAGTATCCCCAACCTTAATTATGGGTCCACACTTCATCCTATGCACCTACTGAGGAGAAATTCAAATTTGAGGCCGACCTATTTCATGCACACGTTACATTTCCTTCATCGGGCATTGTAATGATCTTTGGATGATGCAGAAGATTTTATATCTCTTGATATGATATAAATTATTGTAACCGATCATTGTAAGGAGAGATTAGGTGCGGAACAAACTCTCCTAATGTTAAAAAGTCAGGGAATAATGCAGAGATGACTTTAAATTTCTTCAATTATAGTTCAATAAGATACACTTGAAAGAAATAATAGAACAAAGAAATGAAAATACACAATTGGACACCAGATTTATGTGGGAAAACCCTTATAGGAGAAAAACCCACCACAACAAGAAAAGCCTCTTTGTATTACAGTAAATAAAATTACATACAAAGTAAAAACTTCACTTTTTGATGTCAATTTACAACAACGACTTTCACTAATCAATCTTGTATAGAATATCTCTCAGAAACATCCAAAGAATTCACTCAGATCAATCCATGTTCAATCGATCAACGCTTTGTTATCTCACACTTTTCATTATCATCCGCCATTTCCAGAGCATAACCCATTCTCACACAGTTTGTTCACCTCCCTCATAGGAATGGTCACAACAGTCCAACTTCTAACGGTTCACATTCCACTTCTCTGATTGGTCCAAAATAGACCACATAGGATAGTCATTCAGTCAAAGAAGTTCAAATAGGATCCCATGTCGGTGAGACACTAGGCCATGTCTCGCCAATGCCACAATGCCTGATCACTAAACCATCGACAAGACCACTGCTATTGGTGAGACATCATACCAAACAAAAATTTAGCTTGTACAGATCTATTGGCAAGAGTTTCACTATTGCTAAGAGTCTTACAGAACCTTTATGTCATACCGATGTTCATACCTACCGGCAAGAGGAAAACCATCACCAAGAGTTCTCACTAAAAGCACCTGTCTGTCAGTGAGACCAATAGTCATTGGTAGGAGATTAGACTGAAGGAATACCTGACAATTGATATTACTCCTACCAGTCTATTCAGTAAGAGAAACACCATCAGTAAGAGATTACATCAAAGTTCATTGCATGGAGATCCATCAACAGTTCATAAAAAAATCCATTAGCGAGACTAGCACTCTCGGCAAGAATTCTTACCAAATACAAACCTGTCAACCAAGAGTCTCCCTGATGTTCACTAGGAGCCAACCCATCAGCCTGACATACTCTATCAGAATGAGTCACTTTGAAGCTTCATGTCTCTCCCTGATGCCACTTGTCGCCAAGTGTCTTCCCAATGATCACCAGGAACCAACCAGTTGGCAAGAGGTCTACCCAGATGGAAAGAGATAGGAATCTTCATAGCGATAGACATGTCTTGCCGATGACTCCCGTCAGCAAGACAAAACCAAAGTCTCAATGACTTTGAACCTTTGAACACAACTACTGGTCGGTAAGACATTATGAAGGTCTCACCGATTTTGATCTTTTAGGAGTTTCATGTCAGCAAGCTTGAGGCACGTTTTCCAAGAATCTCCCACTTGATGAAGATCTTACTGACACCTCCAAAGCACAAAAAAATGACTAAAATTCATGGAAACTAAGGCCCATTGAACTGGTACACCACCTGAACTTGTTTGTGCTCACTAGTTTCGTCAATGCGCCTGCAACATTTTCTAGAGTATCCACTTTTTCTAAAGACACCTTTCCATCCTCCACCATATCTCATTCAAAATGATACTGCACATCAATATGTTTCATCCTGGCATGGAAAGTAGGAGTTTTTTCCAAACAAATAGCACTCTGACTGTCACAGTAAATTATAATTTTTCCTACATCAAACCCAATGTTAGAACACAAACATTTTAAACAGATTGCTTCTTTACAGGCGTGTGTTGCTGCCATGTATCCTACCTCTGTAGTGGACAAAGCGACTATAGCCTGCTGCTTACTCATCCAACTAACTAGACAACCATTCATCATGAAAATATATCCATTGGCGGATCTTCTGCTGTCAATGTCCCTTGCCCAATTAGAGTCCACATAGCCTAGAATGTTGAGAGTCCTCTGTGATTCAACCGAATTTCCATGGTAACACAAAGCATATTCTGAAGGGCCCTTCAAATATCTAAACACTCTTTTCACAACATCCCAATGTGTCCTTCTAGGATTTTCCATAAAATGACTAAGTACTCCCACTGCTTGGGCAATGCTTGGCCTTGTATAGAACATTGCATACATCAAACTGCCAATTGCACTAGCATAAGGCACTCTGGTCATGTCCTCTATCTCAGTAGGATATTTTGGATAGTCTTCAATAGATAGCTTCGTTCCCTACAAAACTAGAACAACTAGCTGCTTGCAATCAATCATACAAAATATATCTAGAATAGTATTAATATACTTACTCTGACTAAGCCAAAGTTTTCTACTCTTCATGTCCCTGGTTATTTACATTCCCAAAATATACCTGGCTGCACCAAGATCTTTCATTTTAAACTTTGCAGACAACTGAGATTTTAGATCATAAATCATTAACTTACTATTGCCTATGAACAACATATCATCAACATAGAGAGCAATAATAAGAACATGATCATTTTCAGCTTTGTAGTACACACAATGATCAGATTTTGATCTTACAAATCCCAGTGACAAAAACAAAGTGTCAAATTTTTGGTACCACATTCTAGGATATTCTTTTAATCCATCCAGAGATTTTTTCAACTTGCAAACCATTTTTTTAAACCTTTTTCCACAAAGTGCTCAGGTTGGGACATGTAAATTTCTTTTTCAAGGTCACCATGAAGAAATGTTGTCTTCACATCCATCTATTCAATCTCTAAGTCATACGCTGTTGCAAGTAACAAAATAAATCTAATAGATATCAGCTTAGCTATAGGAGAAAATATTTCTCCATAATCAATTCCCTCTACCTAGGAATACCCTTTTGCAACCAACCTCACCTTATAATTTTCCACATTTCCAAAAAAACCTATTTTCTTTTTAAATACCCATTTGTAGCCAACAACTTTTCTGCCTTCAGGCAAGGGCACCAAACTCCAAGTATCATTCTTTTCAAATGATGCCATTTCTTCATTCATGGCTTCCAACCAAGAGTTTGAATTAGACATTCTAAATGCCTCTTTCATAGTCCTAGGCTCATCAATGCTAGAAATTAAAGCATAGGCACAAGAAGAATCTAACAAAGAAAACCCATACCCATCAGGTTGCTTTCTTTCACATGTTGACCTCCTCACAGGTTGAGGCTGAGGTTGTTCTTCTTCTTTAGAACTCTCAAAACTACTTGAGCTCTCCTTAGTTTCAGATACATTTTGAATTTTCAATTCCTCTTTATCTGGTGTTGGAGGAATTTCAACTACATCCTTTTTATCTTCTGATTTTGTCTCCGACTGCAGATCCAAAGTAGAAGGTTTCAGCTCACAAAAAACAACACTTCTGCTGTACAAAACCTTCTCCGTATGAAGATTCTAAAGCTTGCATCCTTTTATGCTAGCACTATAGCCAATAGAAATACATTTAATAGCCTTGTTCTCCAATTTATATCTTTTTTCATTTGGCACATATGCATATGCCTCATAGCTAAAGACACAAATGTGTCTCAGAGAGGGCTTCTTTCTAGACCATGCTTCCAAAGGTGTTTTCTCAACAAGACAGGATTTCAGAGAATGGTTTATTAAATAAAATGTTGTTGCAATTGCCTCAGCCCATAAATTCTCCTCCAAGCCAACATTGCTTAGCATACTTCGTGCTCTTTCCATCACTGTCCTGTTGAACCTTTCAACAACTCCATTTTGCTGCAGAGTGTAGGGTGTAGTTTTATGTCTTTTAATCCCATGATCTTTATAGTACCTTTTGAACTCATCAGAACAAAACTCACCTCCATTGTCAGTCCTTAAACATTTTATTTTTATTCCAGTCTAATTTTCCACAAGGTTTCTGAATTCCTTAAAATGACTGAACACTTCTGATTTACTTTTCAAGAAAAAAAAAATTCCCTTCTTGAATAATCATCAATGAACGATGCATAATATCTTGATTTAGACAAAGAAGGAACATTTACTAAACCAAAAACATCAGAATGTATATAATCAAGAAAACCAAAAGATTTGTGAGGACTGGAGTAAAATGAAACACGGTGTTGTTTACCATATATACAATGTTCACAAAACTTGAATACAAGGTTACAATCATCAAGCCCTTCAACCAGGTTTTTATTCTTCAAGGTTTTTAAACCTTTTTCTCCAATGTGGCCAAGCCTATGATGCCAGAGCATAGTTTTTTCTGCTGGAAGTTTAACTTCCATATAGTTTGCACTAACAAGAACTTTTTCCTCCTTTTCTCCATGAGTAGCCTTCTATGACTTTACAAAGACACTATTGCATTGCACAACATGTGCATCCAGCTGATAAAAGGTACCAATATGAACACCCCTAGCTAGCACCATTGATCCTCTAGTCATCTTGTAGCCATTTCCAGAGAATGTGACTTGCACTCCAACATCGTTCAACTTACTAACATAAACTAAATTTTGAGCCAGACCTTGTATATGCATTACATCATTGATTCCCTTCACTCTTCCATTAGGGAACTGAATTCTGACTCTTCCACGACCAACTATTTCCAAAGATGAATTGCTTGCCAAATACACCCTTCCACCATCGTATTTTTCATACTTAGTGAACCAGTCTCTATGAGATGTCATGTGGAAAGATGCTCCAGAATTAATCATCCAGACATCATCTAATGCCTGTGTAGCCAAGGCTGCAATGAAAGTGTTTGCATCACTCTGAGAAGAATCATTGTCAAAAGAATACTTCTTCTTCTTATTTTTCTCCTCTTTGCAATCCTTTCAGACATGACTAGGTTTCCCACAATTCCAACACTTCACCTTGGACTTCTTACCAAGAGACTTTGATCTCCCTTCTGATTTCAATTTGGACTTCTTGTCCTTATTCTTGCCTTTTTCTTTCAATCTACCTCTAACAACAAGAGCCTGCTTTGCCATCTCAAAATGTTTTCTTCTCATCTCTTCTAATAACAAGAAGCAACAACATCTTCCATCTTAAAAGTGGATGTCATACTCCCAATAGCCATCACCAAGTGATCCCAAGAATCTGGCAAAGAACATAACAATAGCATACACCGATCTTCTTCATCAATCTTCACACCCACAGATGCTAACTGAGCAATCAACATGTTGAAAGAATTCAAATGATTAGCAATAGATGCTCCTTCCTACATTTTCAAAGAATACAACTTCTTCCTCAAGAAGAACTTATTCACCAAGAACTTTCCCTAATAAATAGCTCCCAATATTTTCCACAAAGAGGGTGTTGTCTTTTCTTCATGAACATTTAGAAGAACATAGTCTGCTAAACAGAGCCTTATCAAACCCTTTTATTTTTGATTTGCAAGGTACCAATCCTCTTGCTTCATGCCTGTAGGTTTCATTCTAGAAACAACAAGCCAAAGATCATGATTAACTAACAGATCTTCCATTTTAAGTTTCCACAACTCAAAATTGCTGCCATTGAATTTCTCAATTTCAATCTTTCTTGACGTGCTTGCCATCTTAATCTGTAATTCAAATTACTAGACTTCTACAAGACTCCCACTGAATAGAATTTACTCAAAAAAATCCAACGTACCCACAAGGATAACACAACTGGCCAGGCTCTGATACCACTTGTAAGGAAAGCTTAGGTGTGGAACAAACTCTCCTAACGTCAAAAAGTTAGGGAAGAATGTAGAGGTGACTTTAAATTTCTTCAATTATAGTTCATTAAGATACACTTGAAAGAAATAACAGAACAAAGAAATGAACATACACAATTAGACACTAGATTTATGTGGGAAAACCCTTACGAGAGAAAAAACCACCACACCAAGAAAAGCTTCTTTGTATTATAGTAAACAAAATTACATACAAAGTACAAACTTCACTTTTTGATGTCAATTTACAATAGAAAAATTCACTGATCAATCTTCTACAAAGTAGCTCTCAGAAACATCCAAAGAATTCACTTAGATCAATCTATGTTCAATCGAGCAACACTTCGTTATCTCACACTATTCATCATCATCCGCCATTGCCAGAGCATAATCCATTCTCATACAATATTTTCATCTCCCTCATAGGAATGGTTGAAATAGTCCAACTACTAATGGTTGACATTCTGCTTCTCTGATTGGTCCAAAATAGACAACGTAGGATAGTCATTCGGTCAAATAAGTTCAAAAAGAATTGCATGTTGGTGAGACACTAGCTGTGTCTCCCTGATACCACAATGCCCAATCACAGAACCATCGGCAATACCACTGCTATCGGCGAGAAATCATACCAAACACAAATCCAACTTGTGTAGATTTATCGGCAAGATTTTTTCTATCACTAAGAGTCTTATAGAACCTTTATGTCATACCAATGTTCATACCTATTGACAAGAGGAAAACCATCGGCAAGAGTTCTCACTGAAAGCACCTTTCTATTGGCTTGACCAATAGTCATCGACAAGAGATCACAACCAAGGCATACCTGATAATTCATATTACTCCTACCAGTCTATTGGCAAGAGCAACACCATCGGTAAGAGGTTACATTGAAGTTCATCGTGTGGAGATCCATCAATAGTTTATAAACAAATCCATCAGTGAGAGTAGCACTCTCGACAAGATTTCTTACCAAATGCAAACTTGTCAACCAGGAGTCTCGCCAATGTTCACCAGGAGCCAACCCATCGATGAGACATACTTTGTCAGAATGAGTCACTCTGAAGCTTCACATCTCTCCCTGATGCCACTCATCGCCAAGTGTCTTCTCGATGATCACCAGGAACCAACTAGTCGGCAAGAGGTCTACCCGAATGAAAAGAGATAGGAATCTTCATAGCAATAGACATGTCTTGCCGATGACTCCCGTCGGCAAGACAAAAGCAAAGTATCACTGACTTTGAACCTTTGAACACAATTGTTGGTCGGTAAGACATTCTGAAGGTCTAACTGATTTTTCTCTTTCAAGAGTTTCATGTCAGTAAGCTTGAGACACATTTTCCAACAATCATTAGGATGGAGATTAAGTAGAATTGAGATAGATATGTAAGATTTCAGCTCACATTAAGGAGCATATAGGAATATTGTATTTTGAGCATGCTATATCAGCCCTATGAGCTAGATCTATAAGTCCAGATGTTGTTGGCTGTTTGTAATTGAATTTTTTGATAATAAGAAGGTTTGAATCTATATTTTCCTCCATATTCTATGTTGCTTTTGTTGTGTGACTCTTGCTGCATGGTCTAGACTGTTCTCCTTGAGGACCCTCCTACCATGATTGTACCAGATTGGTATCAAAGAAAGATTTGTTCCTTGAGAGATCATAAGAGTTTGTGGAGTCCTATTGAAGATTTGTTGTGGGCTGGTAGACTGTGGATCTGACCTGCAGCTACAAAGTACTTTTGTAAAGATGGCGAGAAGAAGAAATGGTAGAGGAAATGGAGTGCATGGAAATGCATACCTAGCTTTAATGGAGATGTTGAGAGGAATTGCTGCTAGATTAGATGCAGTCAAAACGGCCCAGAGGAGAGGTCGACCAGTTGATGATGTGAGTGATGAAGAGGTAGAAGAACAATGAGAAAGGAAAAGAGAAGATCAACCTCACCTAGATTAGGGAGAAGAGAGATTCATAAGAGCCATAACAAGATAAAATACCAAACCACATTTCAATCCACCAGATTATAATTATAAGTTGGATTAAGATAAATTGCTTGATTGGATAATAGAGATGGAGAAGTATTTTAATTTTGAAGGTACCACCAAAGAAAAGAAGGTGAAATTTTATTTTACAATGTTAAAAGGACATGCATCCCTTTGGTGGGAACATTTGTAGATAGATAGGAAAAGAAGAGGAAAGGAGAAGGTAAAATCATGGGATCAAATGGTGAATAAGTTAAAGAAAAAGTTTATGCCTGCAGATTATCAGACCGGTTTGTTCTGAAAGTTGCAAAATTTGAACTAGAAGGATTCAAGTGTGGTAGAGTGTACTGAGGAGTTCTACAAGTTGAATATCAGATCCAGACATTTGGATGATGAGATTGAGTAAGTAGCCAGATATGTGAATGGTTTGAGGTCATTTATACAGGATGAGATTAGTTTTATCACGTTGGTGAGTGTGGAAGAAGCATACCAATGTGCCTTAAAAGTAGAAGATAACTTGAATAAAAGACATGAGCAGAGATAGAGAGGAAGAGGCTGAAGATTTTAGAGAGGAGGAAATTTTACTGGAGGAGGAAGAGGATCTTGTATAGATCATAATAAAGATAAGGAAGTCAGTAAGAATGATAATTCATACCGTAGAGATGATGGAAACTCTTACCAGAGAGGAGGATATGGTGGTTACCGAAATGAGGGTTATAGAAAAGATGATAGGGGACAGGAGAAAAGAGTGTTCAAGGGAACTTGTTTTAAGTGTGGTGGAGAAGAACACAGAGCATTTGAATGTAATTAGGGAGATACAAGAAAAAAGATAGAGAACAATAAAAGAATGACCTTTGCCGAGAAGGATCATGCTGGTTCATCTAATAAACTAGAAGAGGGAGAAATGTTGGTGAATATAAGAGTATTGTGTCAAAGTGAGTTGGAGAAGGAACCTTTGCAGAGGAAGAATTTGTTTCGAACCAGATGCAAGGTAGCTGGTAAATGTTGCAAAGTGATTGTTGACAGTGGAAGTTCCAAGGACTTGGTTTCTAAAGAAATGGTGACCAAATTGAAGTTGGAAAGATTGAAACACCCGAAACCCTATCAGATAGCATGGATTCAAGATAAGCATAAGATACTAGAAAGTGAACAATGTTTGGTGAAATTGAAGATAGGAAATTATCATGATGAAGTTTTGTGTGATATCATGCCTATGGATCTATGCCATGTTTTTTTGGGAAGGCCTTGGTAGTATGATAGATAGGCTATTCATGATGGAAAGAACATACATATCATTGTTGCTAATGGGATGAAGCAAATTTTTTTTCCATTGGAGGATGTTCTTAAAGTTGAGATCTGTACAAATGCTAGAATTATTTTGGTTGATGGAAGGAGATCTTTGGATGGACTGAGACATGAGAACATGTGCTATGCCTTGGTTTCTAAGAAGGCTAAAGAATTGAAGCATGAAGAAGAACAACCAACAGAGATAAAGGAGATGCTGGTGGAATATGAAGATATCATTTTAGATAATGTACTTGATGGATTGCCACCTGTGAGGAGTATTAGTCATTGCATGGATCTGATTCCTGGAGCTAGTTTTCCTAATAAAGCAACACATCAGATGACATTGGAAGAGAATGAAGAGTTGAATACACAAGTGCAAGAGTTGTTGAGGAATATTTGATCAAAGAAAGCTTAAGTCCTTGTGTAGTACCTGCTATGCTAACACCTAAGAAGGATGGAGAATGAAGGATGTGTACAGACTCTAGAGCCATAAACAAAATCACGGTGAAGTATAGATTTCCTTTGCCCTGGATGGATGGCATTATGGATTGTTTGTGTGGAGTTAAATACTTTACAAAGATAGATTTGACGAGAAGGGGATGAGTGGAAGAAAACATTCAAGACAAATAAAGGATTGTATGAGTGGTTGGTGATGCCTTTTGTACTAAAAAATGCAATGAGTGCTTTCATGAGGTTGATGAATGATGGGTTGAAGAAATTCTTGGGTAAATTTGTGATTGTCTATTCAGATGACATCTTGATTTTTAGTAAGACTAGAGAAGAACATTTGTTGCATATAAGACAAGTTTTGCAGAGGTTGAGAGAAGAGTAGTTGTTGATAAACATTAATAAGTGTAGTTTCATGAAGGGATAATTGGTATATTTGGGATTTGTGATATTTGCAGATGGATTGGAGATGGATCCTGAGAAGGTAAGAGAAATTTTTTAATGGCCTACACTGGAAAGCATTGGAGAGGTAAGATCATTTCATGGATTGGATAGTTTCTACCGAAAGTTCATTAGGAATTTTAGTTCTATTTGCAGTCTTATGATGGAAACAATGAGAGGGGATAAGAAGGATTTTAGGTGGATGTTTGGAGCAAATCGAAGTTTTGAGTTGTTGAAACATAAGGTAACTAAGAAACTTGTGTTGTATTTACCAGATTTTAATAAGGCATTTTAGGTAGACTGTGATGCAAGTGGAAATGCAATTGGAGCAGTATTAAGTCAAGAAGGAAGACCAAAAGCTTATTTCAGTGAGAAATTGAATGATGCTAGGAGAAGATATTCAATGTATGACTAGGAGTTTTATGCCATAGTTCAATCCTTGAAGAAGTGGATACACTACTTTTTTCCTAAGGAGTTTGTGTTATATACGGATCATCAAGCATTGTAATATTTGAATAGTCAAGGTAAGTTGAATCAGAGACACATGAGATGGGTGGAATTCTTGTAGAGTTATACTTTTGTTTTGAAACATAGGAGTGGAAAGTCAAATAGAGTTATTGATGCTTTGAGAAGGAGAAGGAATTTTTTGGTAGAGATGATAGTGGAGGTATTATGCTTTGATGGATTGAAGAACTTGTATGAGGAAGACTTAGATTTTGCAGAGCCTTGGAGGGCATGCAAAGAACCAGTCTTGGAGGATAGGAGTTAGTGGTTGGATTATTTCATTTAGGAGGATATGATGTTTAGAGGGAATTAGTTGTGTATACCCAAGAGTTCCATGACGGATAACTTGGTGAAAGAAAAACATAGTGGAGGATTAGCAGGACACTTTGGAATTGATAAAATAGTAGCATTGGTAAGTGATAATTAATATTGGCCATAGATTCATAAGGATGTTAGGAAATATGTGCAAAGTTGTAGAGTTTTTCAAGTTGAAAAAGGGAGTAGTCAGAATGTTGGATTGTATAAGCCTTTGATAGTTTCAAAGAGACCTTGGGAGGATATCAACATGGATTTCATACTTGGTTTGCCGAAGACACAAAGAGGTAATGATTCTGTATTTGTGGTGGTGGATAGATTATCTAAAATGGCACATTTCATACCTTGTAAGAAGACAATAGATGCATTACATGTAGAAGGCTTTTTTTTCAAGGAAATGGTCAGATTGCATGGATTACCTTGGAGTATTGTTTCAGACAGAGATACGAAGTTTGTTGGTTATTTTTGGAGGTTTTGAAGAAGTTAAAGACAAATTTAAAGTTCAGTTCTACTTTTCACCCATAGACTGATGGACAAACAAAAGTAGTAAATAGGAGTTTGGGGAATTTGCTGAGATGTTTTGTTGGAGAGAAGACTAGAAGTTGGGATTTAATCCTTTCACAAGAAAATTTTGCTTACAATAATTCAGTGAACAAGATTACCAGAAAGACACCTTTTGAGATTGTTATTGGAGTTCATCCTAGAGGTATATCAGAGTTGGAAGAAATCAGTAAGGAAGATAAAAGGAGTGCAAATGTAGATGAATTTGTAGAACATATGAAGAAAGTGCATACTCAAGTAAAACAACAATTAGAAGATATGAACCAAAACTATAAGGAGCGAGCAGATGAAAAGAGGAGACATAAGGAGTTTGAAGCTGGAGATGAAGTGTTGATGTATTTGAGGAAGGAAAGATTTCCAGTTGGCAAATACAATAAGCTGAAGATGAGAAAGTTTGGACCCTATAATATTTTGAAGAAATTTGATTTAGGAAATGCATATGAAGTGGAGTTACCAGATGACATGGGTATATCACCTATATTCAACATTTCGGATCTACATTAGTACCATGAAGCAAAATTCAGTGAAGACGGTAAAGCAAGATTGGATAAATAGTTTCCTAAATAACAACTAGATGAGATAGAAGAGATTTTGGATATCAAAGATGAGAGGAAGACTCATGGAAGACAATACAAAGAATATCATGTGAAGTGGAAAGGAAGACCAGTGGAAGATTCTTCTTGGATTTATCAGGCTTAGGTAGACCATATTGGTTTTCCCTTAGCCCCAAGAAAGTGAGGGACTCAATTTTCAATTAACCCTAGATTTCTGATGTAGGAGCATCCTTGGTTCTTTGAAATCTTACATCAACCAAAAATATTTTCATTCTAGTTTTGTTCTTGTTTAGTTCAAGTTGGTAGATTAAGTGTATCATCATATTTTCTCACCAGACCTTGTGGATCTATGTTTTCATTGTGGACATGTTCATTTTCCTTATTCCAATATTTTAGCATGATTGAATATTTTTCTAACAAGTTATCACTCCTGGATTAAGTGACAGTTTCTTGAATCGACACTAGAATAGTTTCAAGCCTAACGACTAGTTTGATCTCTTGTGGATCTTTCCCATAACTTGCAAATCCTTGTGATGTGTTTTGAATTGTTCCATGGAGTGTCCCTAACCTTAATTATGGGTCCATACTTCATCCTATGCACATTCCAAGGATAAATTCAAATTTGAGGCTGACCTATTTCATCCACACGTTGCATTTCTTTCATCGGGGATTGTAATGATATTTGGCTGATGCAGAAGATTCTAGATCTCTGGATATGATATAAATTATTGTAACCAATCATTAGGATGGTGATGAACTAGAATTGAGATAGATATGTAAGATTTTAGCTTGCATTAAGGAGCATATAGGAATATTGTATTTTGAGCATGTTATATCAGGCCTTTGAGCCATGTCTGTAAGCCTAGATGTTGCCGGTTATTTGTAATTGAATTTTCTAATAATAAGAAGGCTTGAATCTGAATTTTCCTCCATATTCTATGTTGGTTGTATTGTGTGACTCTTGCTGTACTATCCAAACTATTCTCTTTGAGGACCCTCCTACCGTGACTGTGCCATCATACTTACACAAGTTTCTTTAGATTGCGAGATTTTGTTCTCACTCTTATAGGAGGAGGGAAAATATATCAAATGCAAATAATTGGTGTCTTATGTGATGAAATTGATGTTAAGAAAAGATTTCATTGCTTGTTTCATGTTTTGGAAGGAGGACTGTCAAGACTACTAGTTTCGAGGAGTTCAAGATGTACTACTATTAAGGTTTTTTCAGAAGGATGTTTTGTGACAGTATTGATGTTAAGGGGTGGCTTGTTTGTCTGAATCAAAGGAAAATAACCAAGACCATGAGTTTTTTGCTGTGTGTTAGGATGTATAGGGTCACAAATACCTTGTTCTTGAGCACCACATGATTTTCCACTATATCCAAGTTGTTTCAAAAGTTCATAACCTCGTCCATAAAGCTTTTTCATTTCTTTTGAAGTCAGTGGTTGTTCATGATTAAATTCTTCAAAGTTTTTTTGTGTAATTTGATTCTTTGTTTAAAGTGGTTGAGGTAGATGCTTGTGAAGGGTTGTCCAAGTTTTATGTTGACAAAACAACAATTTCTCTTCCCTTACTATAGTCTTTGTGTATGATCTGGTATTCTCTATAGGAGATGGGTGTGCAGTCTAAGGAACCCCAATCATCATCTAAGAGCTTCGAAACTGGTTCAAGATGTTGGATGGGGTCTACTTGTGTGGTTGGTGTTAATGTGTTCAAGGGATTTTCTTCATTTTTCTCAATGTTCAAACAACTGTTTAGATGAGGGTCATCTTCAAGTGTGTACACTTTGTTGTTTTAGATGTATTTCATTTTTTGATGAAGAGTAGAAGGAACATCATTCATTGCATGAATCCATGATCTTCCTAAGAGAAGGTTATATGCAATATTGTTAGGCATAACATGGATTGGTGTTTCTAATGTGGCCATTCCAACTATAATAGGTAAAGTGATCACACCAAGTGGTTGTTTTCTTACATTTTGAAATCCCCTAATGGATAAAGGATTGGGTCAAATGTTGGATTTATAGATGCCTAGTCTATCGAGAAGGTTCACTCCACATAAATTAAGAGTGGAGCCAATATATACAAGAGTTCTCTTGATCCCTTTTCATTTGTATTGAGTGATGATCATGAAAGCTTCATTTTAGTTTTGCACATCCAAACGAGGGAGCTCACTTTGGTGGAAAACAATGTCAACATTTATGTCTTGAATCATGGCTGCGAGATCATGGGGTTGCATATTGGAAGGGGCAAGAACTTGTTGTAAATCATTTTTAATCATGTTGTGATAATGAGGGGAGACTTCAATGAGGTCCCATAATGATATCTTAGCAGGAGTATTCTTTAGTTGTTTGACAAGATTGTACTCCTTTCCACTAGGAGTTCCTAGTAAGATAGGATTAGGGATGATAGGGTTAGGCAAGGGTAGGGGCATTGTGGTTGGTTGTTGCAGTTGTGGATTGTTCTGAGTGTTATATGTATGAGCAACAATATTATGAATCGACTGCTACGATACATTAGTTTTAGGTGGGTAAAGGACAAGTTCAGGTTTGGTTTGAGTTTGAGTTTTATGTGAAGGAGGGTAAAGAATGAGTTGAGGTTGAATAAAGTTAATATCCCTTAGCAAGTGATATTTATCCTTGTCTTGCATCATGATATCCTCCCTAGGAGGAGGGATTCTAGAAGAACTACAAATTGAATTTTCATGAGATTCTAAGGTTGGTTCTTCTAAAAGGACTTCATCACAAGTAGGAGAATGATCAATGATTGAATTGTATTTCCCAAGAAGAGTTTTGTGAGGTGAAGGGGGACAACCAAGATTCTCATGACCGACATGGAATAGGTTTTCTATCATCAAAGTATCATCGTCACAACAATGAGAAATACTAGGAGAAGAAGAAATTGTAATGTCATGATCATCTAAGGTTGTGTTATGTTGGCTGTGAATTTTTTGACCACTAAGAGATGTAAAAGGAGAGAAACAACTAGGATTCTCAAAAATCTCATTAATTGATTCTTCTACTAAAATATATTCGTCACCAAGAGGAGAGATATTATGAGAAAAACAAGTATGATCGTTAGGAATGGCCCAAGTTGTAGTCTCTTTCACTTAAACACTCTTATAGGGAGAGGGTAGGAAATGTTTCTTAACATGTCTAAATATGTAAGGTACTAGCATTGTTTGAATAAAAATGAAAATCACATATAACCATTTCATGCAATGTTTTAGCAATATGAACAATGTATATGCAAAGATACAAAACATTCTTATCCAATATATGCAAGATTTGAAGAATGCAAACAATGTACATGCAAGAATGAAGAGAATTTTTATTAAACTTATGCAAAGTTTTATGAACATAAATATTGTATAGGAAAAAGTGAAAATTTCTTTTATCAATGTTATGCAAAATTACAAAAATGGGAGCATTTTCAGATGTAAGGATGTTTGCAATTGAAGTGATTTGAAGAATGAATAATCAAAAATGATGTTTTTGAGCTAGATGCATAAAAAAATGTTCCAGAAACTTTCTAGACTTATACTATCTGATACTAGGAGGATTAGGAAGCACATAAATGAGGTTTCTAATGCTGTAACAATCAACCAAAAATCTGGATAGGGACTGATTCGCCCAACATGGTGAATGAGTCCCAGTAAGGGTTTTTTGCAAAAAATTCAAAAATTTTGAATGTTTTTTGATATGCTTGATGTTGTATGATGTAGACCTAATATGGAGATGTAGAATTTCAGAATTTTTTAAGGAAAATATATGCAAAAATGTAAGCTAAATGACCTTTTCACTAATGCAAAAATTTGAAACCCTAGATGCAAATTAACCAATGCAACTCTAATGCAGTACAATGCAAGCTAGGATTAGGATAAAAAATGGACTCCAATTCAAAAAATAAGATGTTCAAAAATCAGGTTCACCAAAATGAACCATAGATTTTATAGTTAGGGATGCTATGTGTCTTTTTCTTAATTAGGGTCTTTCACCTAATGGAAAGAGATAGATCCCACACCAAAAATCTAGGTGGTTCACCCAAGATTAATGCAAGTATGATGGAAATATGCATGAAATGTGTCTAAATGAGATAAAATAAATGCAAATAATTGATAAAAACTAGTGATCATTAAGCGAAAACTATTGAAATGCAATTTTTTGGAAAACACATTGTGATATGCAAAAACACCTAGAAATGAATGCAAACTATAACATAAATGGATGAAATTGAAAGTGTGCACCTGAGATCTTGATGGAGACTAGAAATGAAATTTGAAATTTTTTTGATGCTATAAATGTAGCCTACTGGGACTCATTCACCATTTTGGGTGAATTAGTACTAGTTTTGTAAACTCACCCAAAACCTGTTTCAGACAAAAGGGTATCCAAAAATGTAGAAAACCTTGTTCAGTCCTGGAAATGGGACTCATTCACCATTGATGGAAAATGAGTCCACTTTTAAATTTTTGAAGATCCAAAAGAGGAAACAAGAGCTCTTAGTTAGCACTTTGGCTTTCTACAGGTGTCTGCTTCTAAAACTCTGGTTTTTGGGTTTGAAAGTGACTTTTGATGGATATTTTTCCTTAGAAAATAAAGCAAAGACTTAAAAAACTTTGAAAATTGATTCTTAATAACTTCCAAGCCTTGAAGATGCCTAAATATGCAAACACACAAGAAGAGAGAGAAATGTTGGATGTTAGGGCATGGGGGTTTGCCTTGGTCAAACCCCTTTTAAGTAATTAAACCAAAATGGAGAAAGAATGTAATGAAGAATGAAATAATGGAGTTATTACCTTGCCATGCTAATTGATATTGAATGTATATAGAAAAACATGAAAAATCTTCCCTTGCATGTCTGAAAATTGCTAACTTAGTTACTTGAAATGATGAAACCCTAACTTGCTTGACTTGAGATGGAAGAAGGATGGGTGAACAATGAAGAATAGTTATGATTTAGGGTTTAGAGACTTGATTTTATAGGAAATTCTCCTAATTTTCCCATTAATTGGATCCTCAAGGCTGACATGTAAAAATAATAAACTTAAATTTTAGTTTTTTCCTGCTCAAAGGTCAAAATTGGTCCAAATGGGACTCATTCGCCACCTTGGGTGAATCAGTCCCACTTGGTAGGGACTCATTCACCACAGGTGGAAAATTAGTCCCAGTGGGGCCTATTTGATAGCTAAGATGCTAGGAAGTTAAGAAATAAGGTTTATATGGTAACTTTGTCAGGTATTTCATCAAATATTGCCTCGAGATGCACAATATGGGGTAATAGGGGCTTATTAATGATGATGTGGAAGTCAATTAGGGCTTGGGACACATAATTCAATGTGAAATTATGATTAAATACACTTTACAATGCTAAATGAGGTCCACATAGCCTAGAAAAGGCACAAGCACCAATGTGAATGTGTAAAACACATTACAACACTAGGTTAAAGTTAAATTTAGTTCACAAAACTTATAGATTGATGTGATAATGTATTGAAATACATTTTATAATGTTGAATTAAGGGAAGATGGGTTAATTAAGTCTAGAAAAACATGATTCTTTTACAACACTTTACAACACCTTTACAAAACATCATTAAATGTATTTGAAAGGGTCCAAGACCTAGTGTGGATGTGAAAAACACCTCGCAACACCAAATAAATGCCTCATTAAGTCCAATTTATCATCAATTATTCCCCAAATCAAGCAAGTTGCTTTTTTTCTACGTTACACATTTAATCCTCTCAAAGGAAGTGACACATTTGCAGAGTCAACCTCTTCTAACCTTAGTAAAATTTGTTTTAATTGCTCATCTTATAACATATAAATTAGCACCTTTTTATCTTAGGAATATGCTCCTTAACATGTATTTAATTGTTGTCTTCATCCTTTATGATATCATTGTATTATCACCATATTAATCACTACCTCTTCATTATGAAGATCATTGCTCTTCACTTAAATATTAATCACTTCCTTTCTAAAACTAATTGTTCTCTTCAGGAATATATTACTTGCTGTACATTTTATTATTGTTTTCATTCACTTTAACTTTGGGTGATTGAGTTGCTACAACCTATCGTGTTTTAAAACTTTCTTAGGAGAAGGGTGTGAGAAAATTTTGGTTGGAGGGGGAATCTGAACATTATTAACTATCTAAAAAAGGTCAATCCTCCCTCTTGGTTGTTTGAACACATTATCAAGGACTCTATTGCTATATTAAATACTTTTCAAGAGTCTTATATTTCCCATGTGTATATGGAAGCTAATGGTTTAGCTGATTTCCTTACAAATTTGGGAGTCTCCTCATCTAGGAATTGGGACTCTAATGAAAAATTTCCCCTCAAGCTCCAATAAATTATTAATAATGATCAAATGTCACATGTTTCATATGCTAGAGAATGGAATGGGACTTAAGGGTAGGGATGTATTTGTTAGAAATCTTGAATAAGATTAAAAACTAGAATCTGAAAGAGAGATCTAAGCTACATAAATTGAAATGCAAATGAAAGCAAACCAGCGATTCTGAGAGACATGCAAAAGTTGAAGAGACAAAACTAAGAGCTCAAAGCAAGAGAATGGCAGAGTAACAACACAATGCATTTGATATTGATGAAAATACAAGCTAGGTAGCGTGTTTATATAGGCAAGAGGGAGGGGTGTAGGTGTTAACACCGACCAATGAGGAACAACCATCTATCGGACTAAAGATAGCAAAGTATCTTCTCAAGATAGATAATGGATGCTCACATGTAGGAAGGTGACACCTCATAATCCTCTCACCTAATTAAACATGCTTTATTAACCTAAGCAAGATTAATAAAAGGTGTAGGAAAAAATCTAGTAATAAAGGGAAAATAAATATCCCAACTAGGAAATAAAAACCTACACTAACACCCCCCCTTAAGCGCTGCTTAGGTGGGTAAAAAGATGGGTCCCAACAAATGAAGCCTAATGAGGTACCCATGTGCAATGATTTCCCTCCCAAAAGAGAAGAAGTCCCCTCCCCCAAATACATAGAGAGTACGCCTCCCCCAGAATAGAGAGAGAAAGAAAGAAGGAACTAAGATGCCCCCCTAGAAGAGGACACCTGCCGCACCCCACGTAAAGCTTGCAAATGAATGAAATTGCACTCAGTGAAGGGTTTGGTGAAGATGTCTGTCGTCTGATCTGATGTTGGACAGTACTGAAGATCTAGAACCTACTCATGTATCAACTCTCGAATGTAGTGCATGTGAATCTCAATGTGCTTGGTTCACCGATGGTGGACCAAATTGTGAGAGTCTAAATGGCACTCTGGTTGTCACAAAAGATGATTGTAGGCTTCCAAAAGGAAATGTTAAACTTAGTGAGAATGTTTTGAAGCCAAATGGCCTTGATAGCAGCATTAACTGCTCCTCGATACTCAGCCTTTGTAGATGAAAGAGAAATAGTAGACTGCTTCTTGCTCAACCATGAAATTAGACCAGAACTAAGAGAGAAGTAATACCTCGAAGTATACTTGCAATCCTGAGAATCACCTACCCAATCTGAATCAGTATATCCCACTAAGTCAATGTCCACGCCTGCTGCATAATGAATCCCATAACTGTGAGTGCTCTAAACATAGTGAAGAATCCGCTTAGCTACTTTCTAGTGCAGCTCATGTGGCTCCTGCATGAACTTGGAGACCAGGCCCACAACATATGAAAGATCAGGCCTCATGTGAGTCAAGTATATGAGACTCCCAACCAATTGGCGATATAGAGTAGCATCCACCAAAGGTGAAGAACAAGAAGCCTCAAGTTTGACCCTAGACAGAAATGGAGTCAACGTAGGCTTATAGTCAGCCATGCGAAATATGGAGAGCATATCAAGAGCATACTTAGGCTATGCAATGAAGATACTAGAAGGTGACTGAGTGATCTCAATCCCTAAGAAGTAGTGCAGTAAGCCTAAGTCTGACATCAGAAAATTGGTCATGAAGGGTAGTTTTCACTGCCTGTATGTGAGATGAGTGACTCCCCATGATCAACAAGTCATCAATGTAGAGAAAAAGGAAATTGAGAGTATCATTCTACTACAAAATGTAGATGTTCGGATCATAATGGCATTGAGTTAACCCAACTAACAGAAGAAAGGAGTCCATCTTGGCATACCAAGCCTGAGGGGCCTGTTTGAGGCCATAGAGAGACTTCCGTAGGCGGAAAACAAGTGAGGGATCTTGGATGAACCCCCGAGGCTGCTCCATATATATCTCCTCTTGAAGGTCACCATGAAGAAATGCAATCTTCACATCCATCTGATGAACTTCCCAATTATGGGCTACAACAATGGCTAGGACAAGTCGGATAGAGGTCATGCGGGCAACTGGTGCAAAAGTCTCAGTGTAGTCAATCCCAGGAACCTGGGAGAATCCTTTTGCAACCAAGTGAGCCTTATGTTTATCAACCAACCCATCTGCAGCAAATTTTGTTTGATAGATCCACTTGCATCAAACAAGTTTTCGTACCTTAGGAAGAGGGACTAAATCCCAAGTCTGGTTCCTCTCCAAGGAACTAAACTCTTCCTACATAGCAGTATCCCACTCAGGAACACCAAAAGCTTCCTTGAAGGACTGTGGATCAAAATTTGAAGCAAAGAAGAAATGTGGACCATGCTCAAACTGTGACCTTATTCTTCTCACATCTAAAGGATCACCAACCCAATCACCTGCTGACTCCAAAGTCTGACGAGCCCAAAGAGGCCCAATAGTAGGAGAACTAGGAGAATGTGGAGGAGAATCAACACCCTCTGAATGATGACTCGAAGAGGAGGAAGAATTGTCCTCAACATCATCTTCGCCATCTGAAGTAGAGGAAGAAGACTCCTCATGTGGATCAAGAGGATTAAGATCCTCAAAAGAACTATCATGCAGTCGCAATGCATCCAAAGTTATGGTTGATGGAGAAGTGTTGGAAGGTGTAGAAACATCCTCCTCAAATTGAACACTCCTCTCAATGAACAAATCATGTGTGGTAGGGTGGAGAAGCTTGTAGCCCTTGAACACCATTGGGGTACCCAACAAATATGCAAGGCTTGCTTTGTGGATCCAAAGTCTTGCATTTCTCTATTGGAATGTGGGCCCATGCAAGAGATCCAAACACTCGAAAGTGCTTCACTATGGGCTTTCGACCGGTCCAAGCTTGGAAAGGAGTGACCCCCTTTATAGCTCGGTGAGGAACCCGATTCTGGATATAGCACGCACAGTTGATGGCCTCCACCCAATATTGAGGTGCCATCAATTTGGAATGAATCATACATGTAGCCATTTCTTTCAAGGGCCGATTCTTTCGCTCTGCGACACCATTCTACTGTGGACTATAGGGAACTGTGTGCTGAAGATCAATGCCCTTTGAGTCACAAAACTGCTCAAACCTCTGATTGACATACTCCCCCCTCTGTACGTAGAATCTAGATGGCCTTCCCAGACTGCTTCTCTGCAAAAGCTTTGAAGTCTTGAAAAGAATCAAAGACCTCAGACTTGTGTTTGAGAAAGTAGACCCATGTATATCTAGAAAGATCATCAATGAATGTCAAGACATATCTGGCCCTGCTGAAAGGATGCGACAATGGATCCATAAGGTCACTATGTACTAACTCCAAGAGTTGTGTGGCCCTCCATGCTTTTTCTTTATCAAATTTTTCTTCAAGATGCTTACCAAGAATGCAACCCTGGCAAACTCCATCAGAAAATTGAATAGAAGGCAACCCTAAAACCATGTCCTATTGACTGAGTTGTTGCAAGTAGTGGTAGTTCAAGTGGCCAAACTGCTGATGCTACAAACTGCTCACCTCATCTGAGTGAGTAAGCAAAGCAAGTGAAGGAGAATCAGGAACAAAGTGAGAAAAGTGATATAGTTGAGACTGATGATCAACCTTCCCCACAACAACTGTAGACCCATTGTGCATCTCACTAATAACCACTGTGTCTGGAGTGAACTCAACCTGCTTGCTAGAGCCAGTGTGAGTGATTTGATAGACAGATAGGAGATTAGTTGACAATGAGGGTACACATAGAACATCATGAAATGTGCCATCCCCCACATCAATAGACCCTCTCCCTTTCACCTCTACAAAAGTATCATCACCCAATAGAATAGATGGCAAAGAACATGACTCCAAGGAGGAAAAAATCTCTTGTGATGAAGCCATGTGGTGTGAAGCACCCGAGTCAATGATCCAGGAATCTGGTTGAGAAGCAATAGCAACTAGGGCCTTTTCCTTTCCTTTCCCCTTACTCTTTTCTGTGTTCTTTGAAGACCCTTCTAATGAAACTTGTTTGACAGAATCAGGTACCTTGATATTGTTCTTCTCAAGAAGATGTGAAAGGTGATCAATCTGTTTCTTGAAACACTTGTGTTCATCATGACCAAGTTTCTTACAATAAGAACACTTAATTTTCTCCTTCTCGCCTTATGAAGAAGAGGCATTATTAGCTACTTTTGAAGTAACTGATATTTGTTATTGCTTCTTTTCTCCTTGGTTCTTTTGTTTCTTACCATTCTTACCATGCCCTTTATGATCATTAGTGCCCTAATTTGCAGCCAAGGCATGAGATTTAGATGAATTAATTGTGCCCATTTGAACCAATTTATCTTGCTCTTTAGTGAGTTCATTAGCAAATTCATCTAAAGAAGGCATTTTATATGTGGTTCCCAAGGCACTTTTTGTGGCATAGAATGTAGAAACAAACACAGAGTAGTTAGGACCAAGTTTGGAAAGAATGCTAAGAATAAACTGACTATCTTTCTTCTCTATCCCACACTATTTCAACTGCAATCTTAAAGCCTTTAGTTTTGTGAAGAAATCCTAAATTGTATCAAAATTACATGGATTTAACCCTATCAACTCATTCTCCAATAAATGTCCTCTAAGTTCATCTTGTGCACCAAAGAGATTTTCCAAAGTAGTCCATACATCATTAGGTGTTGTAATAGAATCAATATGGAAAAGTAAATCCAGAGATACAGACATACATAGAGTTCCAAAAGCTTCATCAAGTTTGTTAAACCATTTAGGATTTTCTACAATTAAAGATGGTTCAGTTTCAAGACCCATAGTTACTCTAAACAACCCTAACTTCTTAAGCTGTATAGTCATCTTGGATTTCCACTCATAGTAGTTGTAAGGTGTGAGCATAGGTACTGTTAATTGATCCATTTTAATGTAGAAAGAAAGATTGTTGTTGTGTAGGAAAGAAAGCTCAATGAAGAAAGAATATGCACGAAACACCCCCCCTTTTCACTAAATCAAAAAAGGCCCCCCCTAAATTTTTTTGGCACTTTATAGATCAGTGCGTTACAATGCTGGAGTTATTTTCCAGAGTTATCCAAATGTCCAAAAATTGACTTGAATACTAAAGTAAAAAAAATATATGTATGACAACTTCAAACGTACACAAATGTGTAGTACTTGGAAAAATATCCACTTTCAAAAAAAGAATGACCCAAATTCAAGATCATATGAGAAAGTTATAGCAGTTTGAAGTTTAAAAAATGAGAACTGTCCTTCAAATCTGATGAGAGAACTTAAATTCTAGAAACACGGGCACATTTTAAGAAAAAAAAATTTACCACTATAAAGAGCATGAAATTCTGATCATTTTAAAAAAAAAATCATTGAGAAATACCTCTGTATGGCTGAGTACGAGCCATTTGAAAATTAGTGGTAAAACTGAAAACTGCAATGGTGAAGGGTCCAGCTAAAGCTTTCTGATGTGATTTCTGCATGATTTATTAACTGCATGAAAAAACTAACTGATACTCGGATAGTGTTTCAATGCGGTGAACAAAACCCAGAAGGCGTTTTTATTTATCACTTGCGCAGAATGTAGCCACAGTGTAAAAAAATGTCTTCAAGAAGGGAAAATGACATGCAGAGCTTCTGATGTCCAATCTGCATGAACCTTATATGAAAAAAAGGGTTTTGGGGCCTTCCAGAAACAATGAAAATATTCTTTTGGCCTAAAAATACCCTGTTTGAGAGATGCTTCATAAAATATGAGCTTCAAACCCCCATTTGCAACTTTTTCACACGATCTCCAAATCATATGAAATGAAAGAAATTTCTGAATTTCTCAAGCCTCCTGGACATGTTGGAACAACCAGAAATGCTGCAATCACCCAGATCTCACAAAAAATTGCATGCAAAAAATAGGGGTTAATGGGTCTTGTTATATCGTTTTTGATTCTCCAGATCGTTATAAAACTCAAGAGAAGAGTATATGGGATTGAAAAGATCTTACATAACTCAATCTCTCAATTAGGAATCAAATGAACCTAAAAATCTCAAACTATAGCTTTGATACCATGTTAGAAATCTTGAATAAGATTAAAAACTAGAATCTGAAAGAGATATCTAAGCTACATAAACTAAAATGCAAATGAAAGCAAACTAGCAATTCTGAGAGACATGCAAAATTCAAAGAGACAAAATTAAGAGCTCAAAGCAAGAGAATGGCAAAGTAACAACACAATGCATTCGATATTGATGAAAATACAAGCTAGGTAGCATGTTTATATAGGCAAGAGGGAGGGGTGTAGGTGGCAACACCGACCAATGAGGAACAACCATCTATCGGACTAAAGATAGCAAAGTATCTTCTCAAGATAGATAATGGATGCTCACATGTAGGAAGGTGACACCTCATAATCCTCTCACCTAATTAAACATGCTTTATTAACCTAAGCAAGATTAATAAAAGGTGTAGGAAAAAAACTAGTAATAAAGGGAAAATAAATATCCCGACTAGGAAACAAAAACCTACACTAATAGTATTGCCTCATAATTATGTATCTATTTTGATAAGACTTAGAATTGGCATACTTCATGTATCTTGGCAATCATGGTTTAGAGAGATGTGAATTTCCTAGGGAAGTGGCACTGGTGAAGCTTTGTACTTGGATTGTTAGATTAAAACACTTTTTGGGTGTTATTTTCTTCTTTTCTTTCTTGTTTCTTCATTTTTGATGGCCACCTTTCCATTTTAGGAAGAAGAATGTGGGTTTTTCTATGTTGTTGATAATGGGGGGTGATAGGTGTGAGATTGAGCATGTGATGTGTGAGGATACAAGGGATAATGGTTTGGTTTGGGAGATCCTCGACAAGGGAGGGGTCACACCATTCTTCTTGAAGCTCCATGGTTATGAATCTCAAAGATCTCAAGAGTTTGTTAATGACTGGAACAATAGAGTTCTAAGGATTTTTGGTGTGGAGATAAATTTAACTGAGGAGTTCATAGCATAGGTCACTAGCCTTTCCACTCAAGGTAGGAAAGTTTATAGGGATAGGTTTGTGGCTAAAGCGGTGAGGGCTATCTTCTTGAGAGAAAAGGAAATAGCAAAGATTAAGAGGTTGGGGTGTGATGGTTATGACTGGAAATTCATAAAACCCATATGGGGGGAGGTGGTGGTGGCATTAATGTAGTACTTTACTTTGGATGGGAGATTATCTTCCATCTATGGCCACTATTTCATGCTGCTCAACCATTCTTATCATGGTAAGTTGGTGTCATTTCTATTTTACCTGCTCTTATCCTTGGAAAATGACATCTTGGAATTTAGAAAGAATTCGAATAGCCCCTTTCACATGAGGGGCTTATGTTCTTAATTACTAAACATATCAAAGCTAGGTATGTGATTAAGACCCCTAGAGTGAATAGAGCCCGTAAATCTAAGGATGTTCCTTCTAATTATGATATGGGTGAAGATTCTAATGATTTTGAGCAAGCAGAAGGTGAATCGAGTTCATTTGAGGAATTCATTGCTCCTTTGGGCACTCATATGAATCAATCCAAGAAGAGGGATAAGAAGGAGGCTTTCCCTTCTTGGTCTAATGGTTCATATATTGATCTGAAATTGTATAGGGCCCCTTTGGCTAGGGCCAAGAGTAGAGGATCTATGAAGATTGGGAAGGGAAGTTAGGGTGCCAAGAAGGTAGAATTGTCCCTCCTGTCTGGTGTGAAGAGGAAAATTATTGCAAGGGAAGATGAGAGTAGGATGGTGGGTAAATCCTCTATGGATAAGAAAATTCCTAAATTGGCCTGTGGTAAGGAGAAGTTGTTACTCTTGGTGAGCCTTAGGTTGGAGAGAAGCCTATTCAAGATGCTATTGTATTGAAGAAGGGGAGTCTTGAGAATAAGGTGTTCTTTGAAGTGGATAATGTGAATATTACTGATAATGTGGTTGATTTGGAGGTGCCCCGTGCTATTATGGTGTTCACAAGGAAAGGGAAAGATAAGAAAGAGCCTCCTATTGGTAATTTTTTTGAGGATCTTGAGTGTTCTTTTCAAGGAGAGGACATGAATTTGGAGTTGTTGGATCTTATTAATGTTTCTGGTATGGCTAAGAAGGGAGAGAATGTTTTCTTTGAGCTTTTTATGTGGCTCCTTCATGAAGTGAAGTATCTGCATGGTAAGTATGAATTGCTGGCAATGTTTAATGTTTTTGATTAGAGGTAAAATAGGTTTTGAATGGACTCAAAACCATCAGGTTTTGAATGGACTCAAAACCATTAGGTTTTGAGGGGAACCAAAACCAACACAAAGATGAACAAGCTACCCGAAGAATAGAGAAATAAACACCCAACAACAACACAAGGACTTAGCCATCCAACAACTAGCCAACAGCCAATAGGCTGCCCAGAAAAGGACCAAGAAATTACATGAATCTTTAACCCATTGGTTTTGACAGGACCAACCCACTACAACAAGGTTTTGGTAGGGACCTTAAACACAACCCTATAGATTTTGAAGGGATCCACAACCTTGTAGAACTAGCTTTTGGTAGGGACCTTAAACCCAAGAAAATTGCCTACAACAACTAAGAAATAATGCACCAGTCCTTGAAGAAAATTATCCTTTCCATATCACTGGTAGAAACAACTAAAACATTGATAAAAAATAGATCCCCAACATCAAAAGAAACTAAGCCCAAAATTCTCTCTCCACCTCTATAGGAGAGGTAACCACCAATGTACAAGGCTCCAATAGCATTCCACAAGACCCAACTGTTCTCTCCACCTCAATAGGAGAGAAACCCAAGCACATCCAGACCACCACAACCACAACACTCCTTTTCCTTGAGGGTGAGCTCCACAAAGAACAACTTACTTTTCAATATCTCCACCTCCATAGGAGATAAAGGAAAGAAGTTAGAAAAGCCATTATCCGCTCCCATGCAGCCAATAGAAAGGGCTTCATCATCCCCCCAAAAACACTTCTAGGATTTTCCAGTAGCATCCAACTCCACCTCCATATGAGAAAGGTCACCTCCAGCCACATACATCTCCCCCTTAATAGAAGATAGGACCACCTCAATGGGAAAAACTAGGGTAACCTAAAGATGCAAAAAATGTAGCACAACGAACAAAGCCATGGAACCAAGAGGGAGGGGGCCAATATGCCTCTCACCATAGAGAAACTTGAGAGTCATAAAATATAACTAGAGAAAATCAGACCCCCTAGTAGGAAACTCACATACCAAAGAGATTCCAAAGGAATCTAAAACAAAAAAACCTCTCCCAAAAAAATGAAATAAGAAACTGGGTTCAGGGAGAGAAGAGAAATAGAACCATCATATTTCTGCCACAAGGACAAAGAAGAAGCCGAAACATCCAAATAAGCCCTTAGAGCAACAAACGTTAAGCACACCCAGTCGGGGCAGAGACAACTTCCACACAACCCATCAGAAAAATGATCAACAACAAAACCCCCTAAGACCCAACCACCAATGACAGGAGCAAGGGAAAGAACAAGATCCATTTTCAGCACCAAAGGATCAACATTTCCCTCAACATCTTCTACAACAGAGTCTCCTATAGCTACAACTGCACCTAGATTCAAAATGGGCTTCCAGCATAGCACAACCAACAAACCAACACAAGGAAGACCAATGGCTCCCCCAACAACCTCTGCCATAGCCAACGGAGCCTGGATAACATCCAACATGATCTAGATGCCATAAAATACCCCTGGATCTCCATCATCCTCCGCCACATCCTCCTAACTGTCTGAATCACTCAAGGATTTCAAATCCCCACCGCGTGCGCTCCTGTTTTCTCTCCCGCTCTCCATTTGGGCAAGGTTTAATGTTAGTGCCATGAATAAAAACTATTTTGAGGTGATGATGTGTAATAGGATCAAAGCCATGAATATCACCCTAAATTTTTTTGCAAAGGATGCAACTAAATTAATAGTGCATTATGATCCTAGAATTGTTGCTCTTGAGCACAAAATCAGGAAAATTCAAGAGGACCTCTCCACTCTTGTTAATGTTAGCCACAATTCAATCTTGAATAGTGTGGAGGGGTTGATGGTTTTAAATTAAAAGGCTAGGAAATAGATTGGTAAGCCTCTTATCTCTAAAAGTATGTGTATGAGGTGGAGGATGACACCATGATGGGAAAATAGGACAAAGGTACTGATGTCGACCCTTGTGTTTAGACCAAAAGCAAGACTAAGAAAGGTGTAGAAATTCCAATATAGGAAGTGAATGAGGTTATGGAGATGCATGACAAGGTTATAACTAAAGACTTGGACACAATGAGGATCCTGAAGAACCTGCTGTAGTTCTTGTTCTATTTTGGTTTGCTTTGCGTTTGATGCTTTCTTGTTGCTTGTTTGCTGATTTCCTATTAGTATTTTTGTCTACTTTTTATCTTTGGGGCTGCTTCCTAATATAATATCTCTCAAGTTTGCTTCTTTTTTGTAAATTTTTTTAGGGCCCCTTCAAAACCTCCTTTTCCCATAATAAAAAACTTTGGGTGATTGAGTTGTTTAAATATTCTATGTACTTTAGTGCTTGATAATATTTTTCTTGATTTTCTCATTTAATATGACTTTACTTTCTCCCATTATGGGTGAGTATTCTAAGGTTGTTAGCCAAAATTTACATGTTTGGGTGCCTATATCATGAGGTCATCCCAAGAAAGGATTAAATTTATATTTAAATGCATTATCCATAGAGGCACCAATAATAATGAAGGTTGACTAGCATTATAAGTGAATATGATTTAAATGTAACAACCATAAACTTGTCTTTTAATCTTTACTAATGCTACCTCAAAACTTATTTTTAATCACCTTCAAATAATGTGGTAGTCTCTTGAAATTATTAGTGGCCTTGGAATTATTAGATGTCCTTATAAATTCTATGTTCATTATCATTTGATAGAAATGATAATAAAATTTTCAACATCAATGACAACAATCTCATTTATTCATTTTGACATCAATGATAATATTTGCAACAATCTTGAACAAAAAATTCCTTCTCCACATGTGAATTTGTCTTGGACCCCTTGTCATGAGTGAACTTACTTGGGAAGATATGATTTTTCATAAGGTTTATTGAGAAGATTTCATGGCCTATCATGTTGCAAATATTATTTTATTCTACCTTAAAGGAAATTGCTCCTGGTTGGTGTTAGAAATTACTTTAAGGTGGGGGCATACATTCTATTATGTGATTTACTTTGTTCACACACATTTAAATTTATGATGTATCCTTAGAATATTTTATAATTTTGAGCACCTTATTAAAATTATTGGGACTGTAGTTCTTGGTATGGTTGACATGGAAACTCACCTAGTTAATATTGAACTTCACTAGCCCTTGTGTATTTTCATTTTCTACTATTACAAAAATAACCTAGTGAATATCAAACTTCACTAGCTTTTGTTGTTTCTTATCAAGCTCACCTAGTGAATATTGGACTTCACTATCTTGTGATGCTTTCATTAATGATAAACCTATAAAATATTAGACTTTTCTAGCCTTGTGATTTATTGATGCCTTGGGTATGGATCCTAGTGAGAATTATGCAGAGCTTGCTAGTCTATGATTTTCATACCCTTGAAAATTTCACACTAGGTTTATCTCCCCTTATGTGTTTGGACCAAATTATTGAAGTTGGGAAAATCAACTCCATAGCTCCCAAGGATCACTTGCAATCAAACACCTATCACAGAAAGAGAAAATAAAAATGTTATGGAGGCCAAGAACTATTGATCCAAAAAAACATGAATCATTATGAATGTGCATTTTTTAATGATTATACAATATATAATCCTTAGTTGATCAAATCTAAGTTGTTTGTCCAAAAAAAATGTTTACAAGTGGAACACGATGTCGACTATGCAAACTAAATGTATGCTCACAAGGGCTATTGGAACCTCAGGTTGTCCACTAGGTGAGCCCCTAGAGACACATACACATGTGGTCAGTATGTGCTCACACAAACAAGAAAGTGGTTGTGGGAAGGTCATGCCTAACTTTGGATCCCATATTCTATCCATACCAAAGCTATACCTCTTGATAAATTTGATAAGGAACCACACAACACAAACAACAAGATTCATGATGCAAGCAAAAATTTGTATGCTTGACACCCACAAACAAACAAAATGGCTCCATAGGCAAGAAAAATGTGTTATTCAAGGTTGCCATATAATGGTTATTGTAAATGCAAAATAGTGCAAGGTATGTTCGAATGAGTTTTGCTTAGTTCATGTAAGTCTTAACTTAGGGAACATTGTGTATAATGTCTTCAAGAGAGGATGAATCAAAGAATAGAAGATTCACAACTTAGGGGATGCAATTAGTCACATCAATCCACTAAGAGGAACATAATATGCTAAGAGAGATCATGCTCTTGAAGGAAATCACACCTAATGTCACCAAAAAGAGGATGCATCACATGAAGTAAGAAGACTACACAATGAAACATGAGTTGGAATACGTAAAAGAATAATGCCAATGTATGCCTCCACTTTAAAGAAATTGCTAAACACCATGTTGTGAGAAATTACTTTAAAGTAGAAAATGATAAATGCTAACAATAAAGAGGACATGAGAGCTTATTTAGAAATTATATTCCAATTCATATCTTTCCAAATAAATCTACGTCATAAAAAGGGGGTTACCCCCAAAAATAAAATCCCAAAATCACATAAGGGATCCATGGATTTAGGGTAAGTATGACTTTGCTTTAATGCTTTTAGAGAGCTCGAAATTGTCATCATTCACCAAATACTCATGGAACATGAAGAATGAAACAAAGAGAGAAAAAAAAAAAAAAACATTTTGGGTCAACATGGAAGAGACCTAAATTTCTTGATGCCTTGCATCATCCCTAAAAGGAAAACACAAGACAAAGAAAAATATAAAGGAAAAGATTTTGGGTCAACATGGAAGAGAACTAAATTTCTCGATGCCTTACATCATCCCTAAAAGGAAAACACAAGACAAATAAAAATATAAAGGAAAATATTTTGGGTCAACATGGAAGAGACCTAAATATCTTGACACCTTGTGTCATCTCTAAAAGGAAAAAAACAAGACAAATAAAAAGATAAAATGTTCATGACATAGAGAAGAATGTAGATATAAATAGAGGAATGTCACAAAGAGAGATATACATCAATAAAACAATACCAAGAGATCACATTACACACATGCAATCACACATATAACATGAAAAAGAAATAAAGATAGGACTAGTAAGGAACATACAAGTCAACCTATAGCAAGTCATCTGCATCCCAATCTTGTTCATCATATACAAAAGGTGGGCAACTAGCTAAAGGGAAAACAACAAGTGCCAAACTAGGGGTATCACCAAGTTCAACACTCTTCTTAGGAGAATTTTCATTTAAGTTCATACAAGAGGAAAATAATGTATTCAACTCATTATGCACGTCTTCATCAATTTTAGTAGTCTCATCATCATCGTCTAAGTTAATCACAATAGGAGGTCGAATGATAATGTCTAAAGAGAGTGTTAATCCCTATTGTGGTTGCAATATAGGATCATTTTGTTGTGGCAAAGAGGGAGACTCCTCGTGTATTGCTTCACTTAAGTTTGGATGTAAATTTTCTTTGTTCTCTTCATTTAACCTTTGAGAAATAGCATGAGGTCTACACCTAGGCTCTTTAGCATTTCTATTTCTTTTAGTGTGATTATCAAGTTGTGTTTATGTAGGAGCGGGTTTATCTACCATAGCTTTCTTTTCTTCCCTAATGGGAGGAACAAAAGGAACCATAGGAGGTTGTTCAACCACTTTATCTTTAGCTTTGTAAACTTCTTTAATCTTGGGACGAATGACAAAATTTTGTTTTGGTTATCTCTTGGTTGTTTGTGGGAGATAGTCAAAGGATCTGGCTTATGTTGGTCTTGGTTATTTTGGAACTAGTGTTGGCTCAATCATGGTTTCATCAAGGATAGGAGGCTCTATCATAGATTGAGGCATGTTTCGAAGGGATAATTATGCTATATGTTTTTCTTTAAAAAATTTATAGAATTTGAAAAAGAAGTCTTCATGAGGTTTTATAGGTTCCATAGGCTCAGGCCAAAAGAAATCCAATGAAAAATTCCCACGAGAAGACACAGGATGTGATGCACATTAAATATTTCATTATAAAAGGGAAACTTTAAACATTTATGTACAACTGACGGGACGACTTCCATGGAGTGTAGCCATGGATAACCAAGCTTCACATGGAATTGATCCAATGTCATGATGATGGAGATTCAATTTGTCATATGTATCTTGATAGAGTTCATGCACAAGTAAGAATTCTTCAGTGATACCATTCTCTCCACAAATGAGATCTATTAATATCCCATTAGTGGGCTTATCATTGATTCATTCGGCTATGTAAAGAGGACCATTAGGTGCATGTTTAAGTATGTATTTAGATGATAAAGAAATGCCAAGAGAAATTTTAGTTTGGCCCTTACAAGCTAGGATTTTGATCAATCCAACCATACTATCCATAGGATCTTGTTCAATAGTATCTGTGCGAACCCTTTTTCTAGTACCTACAAAACAACATGAATAAATGAGTTAGACAAGGAATTACAAGCTAAAAGAAGGATTCTCCATGAAATCCATTTACAAATCAAACTAGGAATGAAAATATTGAAGAACGCAATGCAGATGATAAAAACAAGATAATATCCTAATTAGATATGCAAACTCTCTATCCCATGGGGGAATTGGTGCCAATTTGATGTGGAAATTTGGCCCTTTCCCAATCCCTAAGATGCAAGATTTGAATGTTGAAGAGATTGATGATCCTGGCGATGATGAATGCGACCATCAGCTCAAACAAAATCTGGACCTGGTAATATGGATGATGGTTGTGCAAAGATTTGGGGTTGTGCCAATAAATGCCAATATTTGAAATTAAATTTGTTGAAATGACATGCAAGAGGAGGGAAAATGCAATAAAATTCCACTTAGCTCAAGGCAAAGGACATGTAAGAGGTTTTAAATGCCTTGTTGGATGTACATATTGACTTGGAATTTTTGAATTCAAATTGAGAGAATATTCCAAAAGATGCCTTGTGAGGAAAATAGAGATTTAATAAATGAATTAAATCTATTTTCATGTGCAACTTGCATTATCTAGAGGATGTGACATGAGATTAGATTAAATTAATCAAGGGTTAATTAATTCAATGGGAGATTTGATGATGTGACTTATTTGACTTAGATTTATGGATTTATTTAAATCAGATAAGAGAGGAATATGGTAAGAGGCTAATTAAATAAAGATTTTGATTTATTTAATTAAAAGGGATGGTGTTAGATTAAATCAAATAAGGTTTTAGTTTATTTAATTTAATGGACAAACTTTAGGGATTTAATCAAATAAATTTATTATTTAATTAAATAGGGATAATTATATCAGATAAATTGATTTAATTAACAGGAGATTGACTTGATTAGATAAAATGATTTATTTAATTAAGAGATGAATATTGATGAATTTAATCAGATAAGGGAATTTGATGAAATGGTTAGACCGAGGAATGATTCAGGAAGAAATGGTGTTAGTAAGTAAGGATCAGGTGCACGATGTCAAATCAGTATATTTTTGATGTCTATAGTATCCATAGGACCTTGTTCGATAGTATCCATGTTTTCATCATCCATGTCAACATTCATCACATCATTCTTTTTGGTTTCACTAGCTTTGACAAATGAAATATTATGATTTGGAACGGGGTTGGTAAATATTTTCAAGTTTTTGTTGGGAGGGGCAACAAACTTATTTCCTTGATCATTAACACCTCCAATTTGAAGTTGACTAGAATCAATGAGTTCCTGCACAAGATGTTTAATATGCTTACAATGTTTCGTATCATGTCCATTTTTTCAATGAAAATGACATAGGAATTTGATCTAAAGTTTGGGGGTAATGGATTAGTAGGATCGGGAGTTCATACGAGAGGTAAGGAGATTATTTTCTGTTCTAGAAGTTGTAACATTGTGTTATGGAGGGTATCGGGTAAGGGAGTAAATTTTCTAGTCAGATCCACAAATGTAAAAGAAGTTTTCTTCTTTATAGAAGCCACATGGATATCAAAAGTGTACGAAGGAAGGAAACTTCATCATTCCAATCTTATCTTGTATCTTAGTTTGTAAGTTCTCGATGAACATTCGTTGAAGGTGAGGATCGAGAATCTTTACGTCAATTTGGGAATAAAGCAATTGGTAGCATGAAATCAAGTCAATAAACTTTTCATCATCCTTTTTATTACATCTCATCAAATTAGCTAATGTCATATTAGGAGTCATGTGCACTTGGAAATGGTTGATAAAGTCTTCAACAAGTTCATTGAATGAATAAATTGAGTTATTTTGTAATGAGGAAAACCATTCTAAAGTGGTATCTTTCAAGGACCTAGGGAAAAGCTTAATCAAGAGCTTATCTTCAAGGATGAAATCACTACATAAGGTCGTGTAAGTGGAAACATGGTTAAAAGGATATCCTTTCCCTCCATATTTTTAAAACCTAGGAATATCTATACCTTGTGATATCAACGTTCTTAATATCTCCAAGGATAAGGGATTGCTTTTGAGATAGTATGAAGGTTGGCCATTTTGATTTTAGTTTATGGTGGAAATTTATTTTTGAAGAGATGAAACATTTTGCAAAACTTGGTTAAGGATGGCATCATTGGTTGTGTTTTGAGATGGAGGTGAATATGGTGGAGGTGTATATGTGTTTGAAGGGGAAGTGAATGGAACACTTATGGGAGGTAAAGTGGTAGGAGATATGACATGAAATGCCACAAAGGTATAAGGATTGATAGTGGAAATACTCAAGGTAGGAATGACATTACTAGTAGGTTGCATCATTGTAGTAACTTGAGGGTTGGTGTCGGTAGGAATAGAGGCAATAGTTGTGGGAGGAAGAATTTGGGTTCCTCCTTGACTTTGAGTAACGTTGGAAGTTTGAGCACAACTAGTTGTTGAGGTATGATGTTTTCCAAAAAATATGAGCTGAGTTACATGCAAGTTCTATTCCTTGTTCAATTTCAATCATGTAGTGTATGTTATCTATGGTAGGGATATCAGTGTTGGAAATGTTTCTAGTTCTCACTTGATGTTGTAGGTTTGTTGATTCTTCATGGATTTAGATTATGTTTTCTTGAGGGATACTAGCAATGATTGTTTCAACACTTTTCATTGTAGACACTTAAAAATGTCCTGAATGATATACACACTTGAATTCGATATATTAACATTGCTTCATCCTAAAATCTGTCTTCTTTTCGCTTGTTTAATTAAATAAGCCTAATTATTTAATTAGGCTTATTTAATTAAATGCCTCATTTTCACCTATTAATCTAATTGACGTAATTGGGTTAATTCACCCCCTCTCACACTGACATTTCATCTGGTTTAATTAAATAATACAAATTATTTAATTTTAACCCTAATTCCTATTATTTAATTAAATAACCTAAACTATTTAATTAAATATCATATTTGCATCTCCTTTTCATTAAATAAATCAATAATTTAATGGATATCCTCACATTGCTCATCTTGCACATTCAAATTTAGTTTTAATAACTAAATTACTAATTTCCCTCTCATCCACTTGCATAAGGAATATTCCAAAGGATTATTCTCCTATTTTCCTCCAAAAAAAGGTAATTATTATTCCAAAAAAACTTTGAAACAACTTTTTAAAGTTGTTGCAAAGTGTGTTTGTTTGCATGATTGTGAGCCCTTGATATTTTCTTGATCCATGTGATCTTTGATTCTCATCCATTGATGAGAATCCTTGATCCATGTTTCATCCTCCTTTCATTTGTGACCATTGATAGATCAAATCAATCTCATCCATTAATTTTTCATCTGATCTCCATTAAATCAATTATTTAATGAATGCCATATAATTCCCCTAATTTGCATAATTGAAAATTTGTTTTAATTATCAAATTGCTAATTAAATATCTAATTCTCCCGCTTGCAAGGGAATATTCCTTTGGAATATTCCTTCCCCTTTGCATAATTTAATTTGGTTTTAATCAACTAAATATCTAATTTTCCTCACCCATGAGAATATTCTCTTTCTTCAGTCATTTAAAAAAAGAATATTCCTCCTTACAACAAACTTTCAACAAGAATTCTTGTGCAAGTTTTGAAAGTGTGTTCTTATGGAAGAATATGAACCCTTGATTCTTTTTTTGATCCATGTGATCATTGATTCTCATAAATTGGTGAGAATCCTTGATCCATTTTTCATCTTTTCTCCAATTTTGACCATTGATTAACTTTTTAATCTTAACCCTTCATTTCTCATTTGTCCTCCTATAAATAGGTCACTATTTAGAGACAAACGAAGCCATCTTTTAAGAGAAAAATTATCTTGTTAGAATCACTTTCACTTGCACTCATATTTAGCACTTATTTAGCATCCTTTTAGCTTAATTTACTTACATCATTAGTGTAAAGCATCCATTAATGGCTTCCATGATAATGTAGGTGCATACATTTAGCATATTTTGTAATTAGGGTTTTAATATTTTGAAGGTTGAATATAATTAGAGTAGATTTTCATACACCAATATCTATCATATTAGCATTAATCATGTTAATTTAGAATTTAAATAATGTTTTATCACACACCTTTCACTAGTTTCGTTGATTCTCTTCAATAGAATCGATCAAAACAAGCTCATTATCCAAGGGATTGGGAAAGGGTGGCCATTCCACATCAATGCAACACCACTCCCCAAATAGGATAAGTTTCAATGGATTAGAATAGATTTTTTCAAAGCTTACATGATTTAATATGTTGGTTTTAATGGATTCTTAGTTTAGTTTTGTATAGGAGAAAATTTGCACTCCTACACAAATTCCACTTTTACACACCCTCACCTTAGAAAATTAAATCCGAAGGAGAAATTCCACATCACCCAATTTCCTTCTGTCCACTTGGCATTTGTACTTTGTTTCAATGAGAAAATATTTGTCGAGGATGCACATGTAGTGCATAGATTTCCATGTGGCACACTGTTGTCCCTGATGGATTCTTGTGTCTTAAGTTGGCAGAGGCATTACACACCTAATTGGGGGCCAAATTGTAACATCCCTCTTTGATGAACTGACCCAAAAAATGGTAGATTCTTCCTCATTATTCCTTTAAATTCTTCCATTCTTACTTCATTTCATCTTCTAACCATTCTCTTGCATTCTCTAGCAATTCTCTTGAGCGTTCTAAGCATTCACTTCATTCTCAAGCAACATTTCAACACTCCATTGCAGTAGCACTCCATCAACTCCACATTGTAAGTGTGAAGTAAGCTATAGAAGTGTAGGCTTGGAGTCTTGTGAGACCTCCCTTCATCACAGTTGTGGTTGTGGTGACTCTTCCAAGTCCATATCTCCTCCATTGGCTAGTGATATTGTGGGTGGAGGTGGTAACGTTTCAATCCTCTCCTTTGTGATTTGGTTTAGTAGCATTATATTGCTTTGTAGTGTGTATTTCTCTCTTTTTTTCCTTTATTGGATATTCTACTTCATTGCTTTTTGGTTATCCATGGAGGTGGAAACACCAAAATAGGGGTTTGACTGAGGCAGGCCCCTCTATAGCCCCAACAATTTTCCCCTTCTTGTATGTGTGTAGGTGAAAACTCGTGTGGAGCTAGCTGGCGAACTGACACTTCTATAAGATCATCTTCATCACTTTAGTTCTTATTTACTTGCTTTATCATTTTAATATCTATTTCCTATACTTTCTTATTCTGTTTTTACCATCTAGATTAGCTAGCTAGGCTGTTAGAAGGTTTTTTTGGTAGTTTCTACTATGTTTTCTATTTTTTGACCAAACAGACACTAGTGAGCCCAAGAGACGCCAGTGTGTCGTGCTATCATCCCAAAATGGCGCTATCCTCCTTAGACAGAGAGCTGTCTAAGACATAGTACCAAATCCAAAAACTAGCTCACCTAGCCCAAACTAAGTCCAGTATCTGTAGTGGTAGAAGTACGCTATAGTGATCATCATTCTTGATCCTTACCCCAAGGAATCTTTTAGAGTGAGGTAAGTTAGGGCAGCCCTCTACTCTTGACTCTCTGTGACTTGGAGCCTAGACATAGTTGGTCCCCCTCTCTTACATTTTTGGTGAACCTGATGTGAACCATTTTGGTTTCATCCTGCAATATTGAAAGCTCCTTTCCTCATGTTCCAAGAGTGTTGTAGGTGTGAGTGTTGTGAAGCCTTCGCCTTACAACCCAACTTGCAACCCTGAGTAGGCACAGTTGGAAGGTTATGTAAGTGTTGCATAACAAAGCCTTAGTTGGGACTTGGTTTGATCATAAACCTTTTGGGGAGCTTTATGAGAGGGTCGTTTAGTGTGCTTGTGAATCATGGTGAAAAAGGGTGGTGAAAAAGAGTGATTAATAGTATCAATCTTCACACACAATCATTCAATAATGTCCTAGGAGTCCTAATTGGATTGACTATCAACCTTGCAAGCTGAGTCAATTCTCAACAAGGAAGACCCAGGAGGGGGTTCTTTCAGCTTTAAGGGGTTAACCACCAAGCAAAAGCTTGGAAAAGACAAATAAACATTCAACTCACAAAACCTAATAATGCAAGCTAAATGAAAGGTGCAAATGATAAAATTATGTAACAAGGAGTTAGGATGTATGTACCTGGGAAGTCTGTAGATGTTGTGAGGATTCTAGAAATGAAAAGAAGCTGAAAAATGTGCTATGGAGGACTAAGATTCCATTATTGTTGTCTTAGTCTTGCTGCTATTTTTTAGGGTAGATGCAGAATATTTGGATATCAAAACCAGATTTGGAAGAATTTCTAAAAAATACCCTTGGGAGGACTAAGAAACCTTTACTATTTTCTAGTCCCAATCTGAATTTCTAAAATTTCTGAGAGTGATCCCGAGATTCAAGGTATGTACTTCTTTCTCCACCAAGTTTCTAGATTTGAACCTGTAAAGTGACTTCCAACACAAAGGAGATTGGATTGATTGTTTATGGGGGTTTGCCTTGGTCAAACCCCTTGTTTGGTAATTAAACCTTTGCAAAAAAGCATAGATCTGAATAATGGAAATGTGTGTGTGCCCTAATCTTAAGTGTGTCTAAGATTATTCAAGCTAGAAGATGGATAAATCCTATTCAAGTGTGTTATAATAGGATTCCTAGAATGCAAATTAAAATGACCTATAAAGTAGATATATAACTACCCTAATAGGCTATAAACATGAAATGTACCTTAGGCAGAAAATAGAGTAATAATGGAAGATGGAATCAATCAAGAAACAAGTCCTTAGGCTTGGAAGAATGGCTAGTTGCATCTCCAATGATCCTCCATAGAAATCCATTATTAATCTTTAGTAATGTTAGATTTTGACTTGAAAATAGACTTGGAAAACCTACAAAAACACTAGAAGGCTACTCCAAGACTTGAAACTCTCCTTCACTTGCTTCAACTTAACATTTTCTTCTCACCTATTACTTGTTTCTTCTCAACTTATGTGAAAATGGGGTGTGAATCTTACTTTCATATGCACTCCTATCTAATAAACTGATTATTAGATCCCAAAGGCCAACAAATCAATTTCTCGCTCTTAATTGTCGTAAACAAAGCACCTGGGACTAAGACGCTCTAGGTGGCATCATGGTCTGACAAGGCTTAAATTGTAACTTTGAAAGGTGGGTTACCAAGATTAATAATTGTTTATGGATTTTGGTTAGGTTTACAGTTGTAATGTGGCTCAGGATGCATAAAAAAGGGGTCTTAGGGGCCCATAACAAGTGACCTAAAGGAAATTTAATGCAAGGGGTGCCAAAATAGGTCTAAATTAAGTGTGAACATGCAAAGGTATGCATTTTTCTACACTAAATTTAGCCCCCCCTTGATTTCTCTTTCTTTATGGAGGTGGAATCAAGGTAGCAATCCAACCACATCGAACTGGACAAGTCCATCAGAGGGCATTTCCAAGTACCATGCCATGTGATGATATTTATTTGATGAGAACGAAAGCAGAACCATGATTCCAATGCAATAAATGCCATTGAAAATAGAGTTCACAAGCTCAAAATATGTTAGTTTAAATAAAAATCATGTCTTTTCTTTTTAACAAAAAGTGACCTAAAAATGCATGTATAAAAGGATAAAAGAGAAGGTAAATTATGTTCATTTTATCTTTTTACCTTTTGCAGAGTGAGCTTGGAGTAGAGTGAGCCACCATGCTGAGTAGATATCCATCAACCCATCCATGGATCAAGCTTCTATGTGAGGTGGTCCCACTTGGCGAATTACAGTCTATTGTGAGTGGATTTTTCCTTTTCTGTACTTCGATTTAATCAATTTTTTATGTTTTATGAAATTTTTAGATGAATTTATAGGCTAGAAAGGGTTTTTCTTTCATATTTTTAGATTGTCATAAAGTGTCCCAATTAAGGAATAAAGTGTCCAAAATCCTTAATTAAGATATCCTAGAGAAAATTCAGCACAATTTTTGAACATTAAAGCACAAATTTAAAATTTTAAGATGTTTTAAATGACATTTTGCTTCTTTTCTTATGGCAGATTGCACCCCGGTCGTGCCAACACTTGGGTGGCCATACGTTTAGTTGACTTCAAGAGCTTGTTGATTAGCTAACTGAGGAGGATGTGAAGATCCTTTAGTAGAAAGGTCTTTACTATGCCTATCTCTCCCCAACCATGTAGTATCATGATGCCATGTTGATGGTGCTGGTAGAGAGATGTGATGCGAACACCTCCACGTTCCATCTACCAATAGGAGAGATGATAGTCATGCTAGAGGATGTGCACTACATACTATGAGTGCCTATTCGAGGAGAGAGGGTACTCCTAGTGCAGGGAAGGAGCTTTGAGGAGATGTGGGCATACACTGAGTATTTCGTAAGCAAACCGGTTCACCGTAGGATCGTGGGACTACGGATTGAGCTATCATGGATTCTTCATGCACATTCAGGACTAGTCAGATGCAGCTTGATTTTTGCAATAACATTGGTACTAGTCCTCGATGGTTGCGAAGAATATCTAGAGGGGGGCTAGTGCACATGATTTGAGGCATGGAGCACCACCATGTCATTTACGCATGGGGTCAGAGCCTATTGGCACACTTATACTCTAACTTGGGTCAATTCACTTATGATGAGATGCAAAACATGTTGCATTGCACCCTACTACAAGCCTAGATCCTAGAGAACATTACCTTCACCAGGCCTATAGGATTCCTTATTTCCACAATGGCGGGATACCCATGGGCCTTCAGTTATCACCTTAGGTAGGCATGGCAACATGGTGATGTACTATTTTGGAAGGTTAGACTTGATAGACTGAGCGAGGAGGACATTGAATGGAGACCCTATTTGATGGAGCTATTTTGGCCAGACACTACAAGACAACTGAGGTAGATGCAGAGGGAAAGGCTTCTACTAGGACGACATGATCACATAGTGAGACCCTTCTACTATGATCACATCATGAGATAGTTTAGGAAGGTACAATGACAACCACAACTACGGGATTCATATAGATAGCTAGTACAAAGCACCCATAGACCAAGGGACCTCAAACAACTAACAATAGATGATGTCATCCTAAGTGATGCAAAGGAGGAGGATATAGATGTGCCCCTATTCTCCGATGTAGATTACATTGGTACAACATAGGAGTATGACGAGTGGTGGGAGGTGGCTCGGCCAAGAGCTATCTTTCCTATGGACTATCCTATGGGCTTTGTAGGACCTTTACCAAATCTAGGGGAGGGGGACAGAGAGTCAAAAAGGATGGTAGATCCAATAGATGTATTCCTAGAGGGGGATGAGGAGTCAGAGGAGGATAACGACTACAAGGATGAGGAGGACAAGGACGAGACAAAAGATGAGTAGAGCCAAGCAATGAGAGAGGATAGTGATAAAGGTGAGGCTAGTCCTCCTAGGCCCGAGTTAAGAGATACAGTTCCCACATGGGTTACGAGGTCATAGTCTACACGTGCTAATGTCGAAGAGCATGGGGAGAGTAGTAGGTTGTTCAAGATTCCTAAAAATCATGCTATAGACCTAAGTGCTAATATTAATTGTTATTATACTTTATGTTTTTATGTGTATCATGCTCATGTATATGTAGATATATTATGATGATGTATATTGATTATTCTTATGATCTTTATCTTGCAGGGCTTGTGATAGATCCTGAGGATCTCTTCCGACATGCAACTGTAGAGATAGTGCCACCCCTTCTTATAGATGAGGCTACGACCATAGAGTACATTCCCCCACCATTCATGGTGGAGCACATAGATATGTTCAAGCCTTATGTGAGGCTCAAGGGAGCATATTATGGCTTATCTAGGCACACTCATTAGGATGAGGGTCAGGTATCAGCACTGGCAATAGATTTAGAGGAGGCTCGAGCAACTTGACGGTTTTAGAGAGAGGCCATATTATAGTTAGAGGTTGAGCAACTACAGAGAGAGAATGCTAGAATCTAGGTTGATAGAGATTGCGTAGGGCGAGAGCATGTGGAGGCATTGATACAAGAGGTTGAGCTATGCAAGTCACTATGAACTATGCATTAGATGGCCAATATGAGTAGATCCTAGTCACGAACCACTGTCTCTCAATGGGGGTGAACCCCACATCTTGAGGGATCCAACAATCATAGGCTGTAGTGACATTGTACTATGTGATGAGATGTATTCAAACTTATATATATATATATATGAGAATGCTTGGATTTTATGTTTATGTGTTAGATGGCAATGTGATTTAATAAATAATCTGAGTTAGACTATTCAATAAATATCTCCATGATCTAACATATCTTTTCTTAAGTTTTCTTAAATTTATGATGTAGTATGTTATGCTAAATTAAATGCATGTATGATTTAATTGTAGAATGTTAAATACCACTAAGGATTTAATGTAACATAACATACACCATAAGGTCTGAATAGCATGAAACCTAAATTAGGAATCCAAAACCACATTGGACCAACTACCCCACAATTCAAGACACAAAGGACTATCTGTCAAGAATGAAGTAGGCACAGGAGGTAATGACATACTATCCATTAACTCTAACAATGTTGCTTAAAAAATCACACTATTTAGAAAGGTTAGGCATAGTATTGACGCAAATGCATGAAATTAATAGGTTCTTAAAGAGGTGTACCATCCATTTTGGATATCAGGTATGCTCTAGACCAATAGCTCTCTTGAACTACATAAGGTCCTAACCAATTAGGGCTAAACTTTCCTTTTTTTGTCAAGTTGTCATTGACATTTCACTCATTTTTGTATAGCACCAAGTCACCCTTGTTAAATGAACAAGGGATGACATGATCGCTATAAATTCATTGCATTTTCTTATGATAAGATTGAAAATGTTTGAGGGAATTGATGCACCTTTCATTGAGTATTTCAAGTTGGTTTAATTGTTGTTCCCTATAAGTATTGTCATCAATTAGCCCTTGAAGAGTGATTCTTAAGGAGGGAATCTCTAACTCGAGGGGCATAATTGCCTCGGTACCACAAACAAGGTTATAAGGTGTGTTTCCTATTGGAGTTTTGATACTAGTACAATAAGCCCATAATGCGTATGTTAATTGTGTATTCCAATCTTTATTATGTTAACTATTTTTCTTAGAATTTGGTCAAGAGTTTTAATGGTTGGTTTGGCTTGTCCATTAGATTTTGGGTAGTAAGGCATTGAGAATCGATGTTGTATATTAAATTTTTCTAAGAAATTCTTCACATCATTATTCTTAAATGGTGTTCCATTGTCCAAAACTAATGAGGGAGGAAGTACAAGGCGAGTGATAATGTGTTCCAATATGAAACGACATATTATATTAGCTGTTGTTGAACACAAGGGAATAACTTCTACCCATTTCTTGAAATAGTCTGTTGCTGTGATTATAAACGTATGTCCTACAAATGAAGGTGGAGATATTTTTCCAATAATATCCAAACCCCACACCAAGAATGGACAAATAGGAAATTGTGTACGGAGCTCAGAGGCAGGAGCATGAATTAAGTTTTGATGCTTTTGACACTTGTGACATTTATTAACATATTCAAAGCAATTTCATTCCATGTTCTTCCAATAATATCCTATGCAATTATCTTTTGAACCAATGAACTTCCTCCAAAATGCCCCCCACAAGCACCTGCATGAGCTTGTTCAAGTGTTATAGGGATTTCAGATTGTTTAAGAAACCTAAGCAAAAGACCATCAAGGGACCGCTTATATAAGATGTCTACCAGGATGATATATCTAGATGCAAATTTTTGAAGATGAGAGCGAGTGTTTTTATTTGTTGGTTTAGGAAAGGTACCATCTTTCAAATAATTGAATATTGTATCATATGATTCACTTGAGTTTTTGATTGTTGTTGCTAACACTTCACCTGCTTTATCATCGATCGATGGTTTCATAATTGTATGCAGAATAAAAGTGAAGTATTTTGAAGGATCTTGAGGGGATATAAGAGAAGTTGTACTTGCCATTGCATCTGCACGATGATTATCTTTTCAAGGGATGTTATCAATGGTGAATGATTCAAACTTCTCTAAGAATTTCATTGTGAGATCCTTATATTTTGATAATTTTTTATTTTTTGTTTGATATGTTCTGTTTAATTGTTTGATGACTAATTGTGAATTGCCAAATATTTTAATGTCTCTAGTGCCCACAACAAGATCAACACACAATCTAAGGAGTAACGCCTCATATTTGGTAGTATTATTTGTACATAGGAAATTTAAGCGATATGATAAGGGGATACACTCTTTTGTGGGTGGTTTTATTATAACTCCTATGGCGGAGCCATTTTTTGCACTTAGATCTGTCGAAATATAATTCCCATGTATCTTCTTTGATTATGAACACGTTATCATCAAGGAAAGAATCATTACCAGGTAACGCTAAAGGAGAAGGAGCATCAACCAACTGGTCGGTCAAGGCTTGACCCTTAATTGCTTTTTGTGGAGCAAATTTAAGGTCAAACTCAGTCAACAACATTACCCACATTGCTAAGTTTTTGAATAAATTTGTTTTAGTGAACAGGTGTTTCAAAGGGTCAAACTTCATCATCACTTGTATTTCAACATTCAATAAGTAATTTCACAACTTATTGGTAGTGAATACAAGATCCAAACATTGTTTTTCTATTGTTATGTATTGTTTCTCATAATCAGTCAATATTCAACTAATGTAATACATAGGATGGTTTTTATACTTTACATCTTGTTGAGCCAACAATGCTGCAAGAGCATGGGCTAATGAGCTGATGTATAAAGGATGAATGGTTTGTTTTCCATAGTAGGTTGTAAAATAGGTGGAGTGACAAGATAATCTTTCAAACTCTCAAAAGCCTGTTTACAATCCTCATTCTACTCAAAGTGTATGCCTTTCTTGAGATGTATAAATGGTAACGTCTGATCTACTAAGGATGCTACAAATCATCTAATGACTTGAATTATTCCTTGTAAGGTACACAATTGAGAGATATTTCTAGGAGGTGGCATGCTAACTATAGAATCAATTTTCTTTATGTCCACCTT